>JAJOOR010000665.1:0-66623 GCA_036250505.1 Solanum acaule
AAAAAGGCTTCACTTGGAAATTTCGGATTTTGATACGGTTGCTCTAAAATTTGGGTTAGACCCATTTCCCACTCAATTTGACCCCCTAAACAAGAATATGAAGTTGGATTTTCGAAAAATGAAACGGAATTTTTTTTTATAGCTAAACAAGTTTCTGGTAACTTCCGAAGCACATTTTTAAGAACTTTTTGGGTCATTTCAGAACCCCATGCTTGACCTTGTTCATGCTCTTCGATGGAGTCTTAGAGAGAGAAATATTTTGGAGGGTAAAACTTTTGATTTGGGTCTTGTGAGAATGAGTTAGTTTGTTTATTTTTAGGGGTCTTATTATGTATTTATAGGTGTCTTAATTAATATTACATGACCTTAATTAGTTGGTTAATTAATCCTTAAGCCCCTTCCCTAAACCCCAACTTAAAAACTAATGACCCAAAACAGTGGTGACTCATGAAACCCCCACCCACGGACTGTGGGTGGGGTGACACCCCGTTCTGCACCCTCGTAGACTAGACAGAGAGTTTTGGAGAAAATGTGGAGGTCCAACCTCGACCCACGACCCCCACCTATGGGGCGTGGGTCCACCCACGTATCGTGGGTGCCCATTTTGTAAGTGTTGCTGTCTTGACAACCTTTTTTGCTGCAAATTAAGGCCTTCCTCAAGGACCCTTGGTTGGTCCTTAGGGGTCATGTCTTGACGTTAAGGTCCTAAGACATTAGTACTAAGTAGGGATGGTAATTTTACGACTCCTATCTTTATGTATAACCCCATTTATGGCTACTATACTACATGTTAGGTTCTAGCTTAGTTCATTAGATTTCCGGGGTGTTACACTTAGTGGCATCTACCTTCACAAAGTATAGCCTGAAAATCACTCTTTCTCTTCTCCTTCACATTCAAACACGTTCAAACCTCACCTCATTATTCAACTAGACATGAATCACCGGATACCCCATTTTTCATATGTTCACCACTTTATTTCACAATATTTTATGTTCTTTTTCTGTCTTTGTCTTTTCATTCTTCTTTTCTTCTTTCATTTTTTTACATGGAGGGTTTCCATCTTTTTCAGAATGGTTCAATAGAGGGGGGAATTTTTCACACTTCTTGACTTTCCTTCTTTTTCACCACACCTGAACTTCGACATTTAGCCTAAGTTTGCTATTCAAACACACCAAAACTTCTTGAAGGTTATAAGTGATGGTATAAAGTGGTCAAAGTTGCTCAAGTTTCTTCCAAGTAAAGGATAAGCTCAATGGGTTCCAAAGCAAGAGTCACACTACTCACAAGGGTGGCCACAAAAGAGGTATATTGTCAAATTTGGCTTACTCTTCAAAATACTTGCCTAAGATCATTTCAATGGTTCACTTAACTATATTAATAAGACTAACGGGGCAAGTTCTAGGTGTCATCAAATGTAATGCTCAAGACGACATCACAACACAAGGCATTGGTACAAATATCAAACAAGACTCCAAACTTTCTAGCTAGCGTGCAATGTTCATTACAAGAGACTCATTCGATAATCGGCTAGTCACAACGAGATGCTAAAAGTACACATATTTCCTATGTAACATAGTTTTCCTCCTTGTAGCCACACATTCATTTCATTCAATTAAGAGCACTATTCATGTCATCGGTATTGATAACTACCGACACTCAAATTTGCACAAGAACAACCACAATCATACACACAAGAGGTGGAAAAATTTTAAAACTTGGTTCATAACCATATTCAATGAACCTCCGAAAGATCATAACAACAAATATCTATAAACAACTGGCTCAATATTCACAAATAAATCATCAAAACAAAGCCAATATTCAAACCTTCCCTAAAGAGGTAGGAATGGAAATACCTCACCCCACACAAAAAAAAAAAAAAAGCAGTTGTTCGCATATGCAATCAAACTAGAAGTAGTAGAGAAACAATAGAGAGGGAGGTAAGAATTCATCCTGACAGGCTAAGCCTTGGGTGAAGTATACATCTTAGTCACTACATCTATCGGGGTATCAATGCCAGCTGTCTCATCAACCTTTGCTCCACTGGAGCTCACCATCGAAGTATCGTTCAGGGAGGTCTGAAAAACTGAATGTACCATGTCCTTGTCTATATCAGTAAGCCCCTCATAGATAGTCTCCTCTAGGTCACCAAGCTGCTACTCATCTGTCTCGGCCTTTGACTCAGCATCAACAATATTAACTTAATATCATCTCAGGTAGTAGCCGGAGGAACCTTAGAACAGGCTGGAATATCTATACTCAGGTCATATGGGATCTTTATAGTGCCAAATATCAGATACATATCTATGGACTTCAGTTGGTCCAAATCCATCCTTAGCTTCGCAACATTGTCCTTCAAGCTTTCACCTCCTCAGTAGCACCGTGTCCCTTTCACAAACCTTTACTCTCACTGAGAAGGCATAAATAAAGGCCTTGAGAGGCGTTAGTGCAGTAGTAATAGCTTTGTCACTCATCATGGGAATCATGGCCTCCACCTGGGAGGCACGCACATCGCCAGATTGGGCCAAATGCCCCATTTTGTACAATATGGCCTTGGTGATAGGAGGCGTAGATGTAGATGTACTAGCTACAGCAGGTCTAGGGGGCTGGGAGGAAGTAAAAGTATTTAGAGTAGTAGAAGAGAAAGGTACATATGTACCTGAGGAGTCAATGGCCTAATTACGTAGGGTTGTCTTTGTAGGAATTACACCATCATCTACTTTCGGGGATGTGTTCCCCGAGATGACCCTCTTTCGGTCAGCCATGTCCCTCAGATAGTCAATCTCAATGCGCCAGATGTCAATAGAGGAGGTGGGTGTTACCTCCACATCCATTATCTCATCTCGAAGAACACGTGTCCATCTGTATAGTTCAATGAGGAACACTTGGAATGGGAGCAAAGTCTTGCTCTACTTGGCCTTTATGGCCATCTCTTGTTCAATCAATAGCCCCATATTTAGTGACTGAGGAGACATAATGACTATAGGTCCTTCAACATCATTTAGGTTCTTCTCCTTTATAGGCACTCCAGCCTCTTTCCACTTAGGGGTTTCATCAGATATAAGGGGTGCTAGCCAACCCTTCAGATCATCCAAGGTGTTCCTTTGAATTAGATTAATGTACAAATGAATGATATTGGAAGGGCACCCTAGGAAAACATTTATATCTCCATTGTCACACTTTACTTTCTTGCCCCGGACGATCACAAAGTCTACTAGTTTGAAGGCCTTGGCCTTCTTCTTCCCTTTTGGTACCAAGTCTCCATAAGCTCACTAGAACTCCGAACCCAATTGGGAATGTAGGTGCCCTGGGGTTTCATGAAAATCTAGAATTTATGGAACTTTAGAGTGCACTATATCTTTGGGTATCTGTCCACTACCCTCTTTGTGGAAAATCTCTTCTCCTTAAGAATAGTCTTCAATCCCTTGGCCTTTATTATGTTGAGAGATCGGGGAGGAGGACCTTGAACTGGTGGTGCTGGGACCATAATCTGTGTTAGAGCTTAAGTAGGAGTCTGAGGCACTGGAATCCTACACGGATCATGGATCGCTTTGGAGAGAAGTTCTTCTTCCGAGCCTGTAATAGCTGGTCATCCTCAGGCTCAGATATGGAAGCCTGAGAATTTTGGGAGTCCCTCACCATCAGAACTGGTATTCAGTGTCTTAGATACGGGTGCCTTACCCTTTCCTTTGCCTTTGCCTCCCCTTCTAGGGAGTTTTGATGCCTTTGCTCCGGATGCAGTTGTATCCTCATTTATTACTACTCATCTTGCCCGCTTGCGAGGCGGCATGTCTCTTCCTCACAATTTTGGTGTAGCCATTACTGTTAAAAAACAAATAAACATTTAGAAATATATCAAGAAAAGTGGCAGACAAAATGTTGTAGAAAGACTCATCAAATTTGTTCGACAAGTCGCTGAGTTACTTTGGCGAGCCACATCAAGTTCGTCAAAAGTACCAGCATACAAATTTTACAGACATTCAAGATAGGTCGGCGATATCCAGGGCAATTCGGTGAATCGCCGACTGATGAATCTGAGATTTTGACTCATTTAGGGCTTATTTACAATGATTTAGTGTCCTCAAATGCTTATTTTGTGTAGATAACTCCTGTAAAACCCTTGATTTGTAGGTATATGGATTGAGGAAAAAAGCTAGGACATGCATGGACAATAAAGACAACACGAGCGAAAAAAAGAAGAGAAAAACAAGTCTTATGATCACCGATGTCAGTCACCAAGTTGTCCCTATACCCCCTAAAGTTACAGAATGTTGAGGCTGAATTGGGAATCCTTTCAGTGATCAACAATTCCATTCGGCGTTACGCTGATCGCATCGGCGATGGATGACTAGGTCACCGAAAGGACCGATAGAGACCCAGAAAATCACAGATGGGCGAGACAAAAGATAAAAGGGCGCATCGCAAAATGAAACGGTGATCTTGAGTTTGCTCGCCTAAAATTACAATGGTCGGGTGAAGAAAATATGAAGCAGGAATGCCAGACGAAAAGACAATCAACGTGTTGCCGAACGGTCGAAGAAGCCTGACTTTTCTTACCGACTGGCCCCAAAAAGTCACACAATATTTTGTATATATTGATTTTTGCATGCGAGAGAAAGTATTCAGAAATTATAAGGAACAAACAATAGAGAGAAGAATACTGTTATTATTGATTTGCAGTGATTTCTAACAAGATTCTTCATTTGGATTTTGTAATAAAGGAGATATTATTGATTTTTGACTTCCGAAAGTCATTTACCCATTCATAGAGAACATGATAGGTATTGAATTTTATCTTTTTACCATGGTTGGCTAAAACCCTAACCTTCGGGGTTTGACAATGTGACTAATTGTTGCATTTGATTAAGTGTGTGTCATCAATTAGCGACTTATGGTGATAATTTGAAGTGGGTTTGAATTATTATCGTGGTTTAAATTCATTATTTCATGTTTAGTGCAATAGTTCAGAGTTTTGTGCTTTCTCGAGAGAGAAGTGTAGAACCAATGTGGTAATTCGGCATCCTTAGTAGTGGGTCATTGTGGTTTCAGCTTGAGAAAGTGAAACTCAAGATTCATCCTTTGTGTCTAGGTCAAAATAGTAGACTTGATGAGAAAGTCAACCCCCAAAGGTTTTCCTCATTATTTGATTATTTCCTTTTGATTGTTGAAGTGGGTTAGTAACCACAATCTATAACTTGAATCCTAGATTCTTAAGTGTGGTGCTTGTTCAGTTGAAAAGGTCACTGTCATACTTTCATATTTGAATTCAAAAAGAAGGATACTCTTTATGGGATTGACCCCAACTCATGTGGTTGGGTTTATACTGATTTACGACCATGGACACTTAGAATTGGATGAAGTGTCTTTGAACGTTAATCAAAATGGCGCCGCTGCCGGGGAGTACTGTTGTTTAAAGTTCTTTTATCGAAGGTTTGACATGTGAATTTGTCAGTTGTAGTTGAATTGAGTTAGACTGCATTGTGTTAGTGTTGGTTGAACTGAATAGAGGTTATAATGAATGACGAAGAAGTAAATGGCAGCCTAGCAGGCCCTCGAGATAGTATCGATGATGTTAACAGTGTGTACTATCCAACCCAATCGGGTGAAATAGGTGCGATTTGCCTACCATCAATTGATGAGAATGCAACATTTGATGTCACTAGCACCACTCTTCATTTCTTTTAAATGAGGGGACTCTATGGAGGGCTTGATAACGAAGATCCACATGAGCATGTAAGGAATTTCATAGAGGTGTGCAGCCCATTTTCATTCAAAAATGTGTCACAAGAGTCAATTCAGCTCAAATTATTTCCACTATCTTTGACGGGGGAGGCTAGCGAGTGCTTGGTAGAGTTACCAAAAAATTCCATCACATCATGAGATGCCCTGATTATGGCATTCAATGCAAGATTCTTTCCCCTATCTAGGATGATGAAACTCAAAGATAACATTCAATGTTTCAAGCGATTAGAAGGTGAATCCATCCATAAATTATGGGTGAGGTTCAAGAAACTCTTAGTTCAATGCCCAACTCACGGGCTACCATACGATTTGTTACTCCAATATTTTTACCGGAGTCTTGAAACAGTTAGTAAAGGAGTAGCTGACCAATTGGTTCGAGATGGAATAATGTTGCAATTATTTGAGGTCGCTTCATTTCTTCTTGATGAGATGACGAAAATAAATCAAGCTTGGTACACTCAGGAGGATAAGTCTCTCCATTTTATTTTATAATGACAAAAGAGCAGCTTGATAAGGAAATAGACAGGGATGCAAACATCTAGATGATTATAGCCCAAATGGAATTACTACAAGAGCATGTGTTAGAAAATGCAAGGAAGCAAATGGGAGCAAATGGAGTGTTTAGAGTTGAGGAGGGTTCTTTCTCAGTTATTCAAAACCAGGGGAGAATTATGGTCGAAATTCCAAGAGATACGAGGAGGGTTTCCATCCACGATATTTACAGCGAGGTGGGAATCAAGGTTGGAACTTTCACGAAGAGGAATATCAAAGAAGATACCCTCAAAGATGCGCAAGCAAAGTGACTATTGGAGAATAGACTATGATTATGAAGAAAACCCCACTCAATCGAGTGAAAGTCCAAAGTCGAGACAGAGTGCAAGCAGTCCCTGGGTGAATGACTTGTTATCTCGCATCCTTGAAAAGTTGACGGTTCGGATGACTTGCTAAAAGGATTGAAGGCTGATTTTTCATCATTGAATACTGGATTAAACTCTCATGGAGATGCAATCAAATTACTTGAAGGTCGGTTGAGTTTACTTTCCGCGCAATTGGAAACAAGTAGGATGCAAGAAAATGGTGATAAAGGTCTGGCTATGGTTAGTCGTAGCGGGAAAGTAGCGATAGGAGAGGTGATGGTCAATGATGAAGAAGACAAAGGTATGGAGGAGGAAGAAATGCCATCCATCAAAAATATTGCCAAAGAAACATAAAAAGATGTGGGGAAACATAATCCAATTCCAAAATTTGTGCAACCCTTACCGAATATATCTCCTCCACTTCCCCAACGCCTAAAAAACAAGAATGAGGATGAGAAGTTCAAGAAGTTTTTATCGGTGTTCAAAACATTATCGATTAATCTCCCTCTAGTGGAAGAATTGTTGGAGATGTCGGGTTATGCCAAGTTCTTGAAAGAGTTAGTCACCAAGAAAAGAAGCTTGGACTTTGAAACAATTGAAGTTTCTCATAGTTGTAGTGAAATTATGACTAATGAGAAAATTAAAAAAAGGAAGATCCCGAAGCCTTCACTATTCCTTGCACCGTCGGTATGCTCAAATTAACCAAGGCTCTATATTATTTGGGAGCAAGTATAAACTTGATGCCATATGCAATCTATAAGTACCTTGGATTGGGTGAACCAAAGTCCGCTATAATGAGGCTTTTGATGGAAGACCGATGTATCAAACATCATGTGGGGATACTATATGACATATTGGTAAAGGTTGACCTATTCATTTTCCTGGCTGATTTTGTCATTGTCGATTGTGAAATAGATGCTGAATTTCCATCATTTTTGGAACACCATTCTTGGCAACCAGGAGAGCATTAGTGGATGTTGAAAGCGGAGAACTGATGTTTCGGGTGAACGAGGATGAAGTAACCTTCAATGTTTGTATGTCAATGAAACACCCAAGAGATATTCATGTGGTTTCTACTGGTGATGTTATTGATGAGGCGGTGGCTAGTGTGAGCCATTTGATGTGTCCGAGTGAACCACTGGAGGTTGCGCTTGCTAACTATGACTAATTCTAAGTGCAAGGCTACGATGAGGTAGAAGCTTCTCTTTCAGGCATGGGGGAATATCCAAAGACCCTACTGAAGTTGGACATCGATCTAAAAAATCAAGAAAGTCCTCCCGCAAAGCCATCAATTGAAGAACCACCGAATCTAGAGTTGAGAGTACTTCCCTCCCATCTCCAATATGCTTTCTTGGGGACAAATAACACCTTACCGGTGATCATAGCAGCTGACTTGCTTGAATGGCAGGTAAAATTGCTCCTTGAGGTGTTAAAAAGACATATAAAAGCTATATGTTGGACAATTGCTGACATAGTATACATTTCTCACGGCATTTGCACTCACAAGCTTCAGCTTGATAGTGATTGTAAACCGAGTGTTGAACATCATCGGAGAGATTGAATCCACCAATGCAAGAGGTGGTGATAAAGGTGATAATAAAGTGGTTGGACGCACGTGTGATCTACCCTATTGCAGATAGCAAATGGGTAAGTCCAGTGCAATGTGTACCGAAAAAGGGACAATAGTCCCAAATTAAAAGGGGGAACTTGTATCTATGAGACCGGTGATTGGATGGCGAGTTGCATGAATTACCAGAAGCTAAACTCTTAGACTGAAAAAGATCACTTCCCCATGCCTTTCATGGATCTAATGCTTGATCGACTTTCAGAGAGAGGTTGGTATTGCTCTTTGGATGGCTACACTGGTTATAACCAAATCTCCATTGCCCTGGAAGACCAAGAGAATACCATGTTAACCTCTCCATATGGAACTTTTTCCTTCAAATGGATGCCGTTTGAGTTATGTAATACTCCAACAACATTCCAACATTACATGCTATCCATATTTGTTGATATGGTAGTGGATTCAATAGAAGTCTTTATCCATTACCTTTTGGTTGTAGGTGATACTTTTGAAGCATGTTTGGCACACTCGCGACAAGTTCTCCAAAGATGTGTGCAGACAAATTTGGTCCTAAATTGGGGGAAATATCACTTCATGGTTAGGGAAGGCATCGTTCTTAGACACAAAGTGTCGCAAAAAGGGCTAGAAGTTGATAAAGCGAAGATTGAAATGATTGAGAAGCTACCACCACCAATTTTTGTGAAGGGGATTCGTAGTTTCTTGGGGCATGCTAGCTTTTATCAGAGGTTCATCAAAGACTTCTCAAAAATTGCACATCCTCTATGCAAACTCTTGGAGAAGGAGGTGAAATTCCACTTTGATGATGCATGCATGATAGCCTTCAAGTGCTTGAAAGAAAATTTGGTCTCCACCCCGGTTATCATTAACCCCAATTGGTAATAACCTTTCGAAGTGATGTGTGAGGCAAGCAACACGACATTAGTTGTTGTATTGGGGAAAAAATGCAACAAACTATTTCACCCCATCTTCTACGTAAGTAAGACTCTAAACAGTGCTCAATGTAACTATACAATTACAGAACAAGAATTACCTGCAGTAGTATATGCTTTTGAGTAATTCAGGGCATACCTACACTACAAGAAAAACAGTATCTAAGGAAGGGAAATATGGTCCCTGAAAGTCGAAATCTGGTCCCGAACGAGCATTTGAGACTTGAAAATTTTGGTCGCCACCCGTCCTAAAAGCTTCCTTCGCTATCGCTCAACAGCGACGGGACAAAAAAACCAGTCGTTAAAGGTTTTTGGGACGGGGATCCAATCTCGTCGCGAAACAGTTTCAAAGACGATATTTATGGTCTTAATTAGACCAAATATATTTTGGGAAATACTTTTTCCAGGTCGGTAAAACTCATTAGCGACCACCAAAAACTAATCGTAATAATATTTAGAGACAATATAGATCTAGTCCTAGTAATCTCTAGTGATCATTAAAGACTTGGCCTTAGAATATCTTTATAGACGAGTACTATCTTGTCCTAGAAATACATTAGCAACTATCACCAACCTCGTCCTAGAATTGCTTTGGCGACTATCAACAACCCCGTCCTAGAATAGCTTTAGGGATGAGCATCATTTCTTGGTCTAGATTATCCAATAGAGACGTGCAACAAGCCAGGTTGTCATAGATTAACCTTTAGAGACCAGCAATAATTCTTGTCCTGGATTGACCACTAATATATATTACAACAAATATCAAAATGCTACTATAATTTTTGCTACAAAATGATGATATATATATTTGTATATATATATATATATATATATAGAAGAGACAGAGAGAAGAAGATAAATGTAAAGAGAGCGATTAATTAGAATAAACTAGTTTACATCCATGATATTAGTTTCAATACTTCCTTAACCAAAAAAAAAATAGCTAACATTTAAGTTAGACTATGACATCAAGTTTTGCATAAAATTTGTAGAAAACTAATAGTGAGCTCATTCATCTTCTTCTAAACTTGTATCTTGCACTGGATAATGAACAGAAGATATGCAAAAAAATTTAAAGTTCTGATCTTCATCAAATGTCATCCAGAATCATCAACAAAAGCTGCTTGAAAATAAGAAAAAATCTATCAGAAAACTTTGAGATGCATTATTCGAGAATCCAATATCTATGTTGAAGATTTACAACTTAAATACATAACATTTGTCTCATAATACAAACAATGGACTTAATAGCTTTGGAGACGAGCAAGAATGAAAAATAAGCTAGGCAAACACAATTGCTATAAACAAAAAAAGCAAGACAGAAATCTCTTGTGTGAAAACATCATCTAGAACTAACTTGACAAAGCATTCACAAATATGTATCAGGCGATTGATGATCGAGGCTCCACATGAGACCAACAATTATGTCCAGTTAGGGATAACAGCGAAGAGAGGTGTGCAAGAATAGAGCAGTGGAACTGGGAAAAAGAACAAGCAGAACTTGATAACAAGGCTAATGTAGACTATTAATTACAAAATGAAAGAAATGAGAATAGATTAGTATTATAATCAGCAATGACAAGAAAATGCATACGGATAATAGATGAAAACATTGTGCTGGTTATGGATGCAAGTCAGAAGATATATAACAACAAATTTGGTTTCATAGGCATTTGCTGGGACAAGAGTTGAATGACTGATATGTAGCTAGAGACAACATTATTAAAATTCTTAATCCTTTGGTCTATTTTTAGCTTTGAAATACTTTGAAATGAGCAAATATTGATTCTATTCATCCAACAGTTATAATTCTGGTTTTCATACCATATATGAGCACTGAAACTCAAAAAAATATACTCCTGAAATGACCGAATATCATTTAAACTAGTACGATAGTGAAGCTTATTTATCATGTTTAGTTTGGTTGTGACCTATGTACTTCGAGAATCACGTTCTTTGAGCAGAAAGTTCCTTTGTCAAGGAAGGCAAAACCACGACTCACCTCTGTAAGATTTTTCTAAAAATTCAACCAAACTCTAGCAATTTATGGTTTACAACCTCCCTTCTAACACGTAGAGAACTGTTGAAAACAATCCCAACCTCTAACCTCTTAACTCTTCTCTTCAATGAATGAATGAAGTCCCTCACAAACACAAAACAACAAGTACTATAATCAATTAAGAACAATTCAAAGCAAACTATTACAACTCAAGAACAATATACATAAAACTTTATAGGAGCAACTTCTTTCATTGTCGTAAAACAGTCCTTGATTATGCAAACTTACTTTTTCTTGAGCTTCCCAACAGTTTCTATCTATAAATATAAGGGATGTGGAACTTTGAAAATGGGAACTGCTAGTTTTGCGTCATACGGACTATTGTTTGCTATTATGAATGGCAGTGAACTTAAATGAGACCTATTTAAGGTTGTGGATGCTTAGTCTGTAACTTCTCTAGAAGAGAATCTTGATGATATCATTTAGGTTTTCATCTTTCACTTGAAAAAAAAAGAAGACAAACCATTCCCAACGAGGATGAGGACATCGTAGAGAGATTGAGGCAGAACTATCATCTCAGGAATTAAAAGCCTTATTTTAATAGAATAAGGTCGGGTAATTTATTACTTACTTGGTTAGCAGAAAAGCAGTTGTCATTCAGTTGAAATAGGCAATATTGTAGGTGGGACATGTGATTGTTGAGCAGCAAATAATTCTTTCATTTTCATTATTTCTTTCATCTCATCTTCTAAGGTAGACAAGCGATCATTCAAGGATTTGTTTTCTTTATTCAAGAATTTGTTATCATCTCGAGTTAAACGTAGAGTGGACAATAGTTTAGCCTTTGAAGAAGTTCCACATTTCAAATAATTCGCCTTTACTCCACTCCAAATCCAAATACATGGCTATGAGTTTGTGGTCCACAACATTTTTCAACAATCTCTATACTAGATAGAGATGGATCTTCTTAAACCATTTCCTCAAGTTGAGCCTACAAAATATATAAAAGGACATTTTCTATCAAAACACTTAACAATTTCAAGCGATTAACTTATTCAATTTACCAAACGTACATGTTTTTCAATTGATTCAGGTTCAACAAGCTTGTTATCTTTCTAACGAGTCTCAAAGAAAATACTCGCCAAATCTGGTGGATTGCTATCTTTCCCACCCATCAAGGAAAATAGTATTTTAACAATACCTTTTGATAGATAATCTCTTGAATAGGTTTTGCTACCAATATGATGAAGCATCTTTAACTTAGATCGATTTGTTGCATTCCTGATGCTTCTTTCTTGTATTTGTGAAACAATAAGCTTAATTGTTTCCTAGTAATAGACTTAACCAATATACATACCTGAAAACTTTCAGAAGTAAAATATTCCTTTACTAACCATTCCCATTCTTTTTTGTCTACTCCCCTTGGGATATTCTTGAGAGATTGTTGAATGGGCTTATCCTTCACATATTTTACATGCAAGTGTTCTCTCCATTTGTTCTATAACTCATTCATCCATCCCAAGATATGATCACGATGATCATTCATGTCAACAGCCTCAAATTTGTGCTACAAAAATTGGGACATGAGTTGAGTTATTACCATGGGAGAGGAATTAAGAAAGGACAACAAAATAAAAAAGATATGTGCTTCTAGTAGAATAAGCAGCGATTCTATAGTAAATAAGATAAAAAAGACTAGGAATTTTCGTTAGATGTAGTTGTTTTACTATCCTCATTCATTTAGGATGTTAATTGTGTAAGATTAAGGACTACTTGTCTCGCTTTTTAGAACACTCCTCATTTAGCTTTTAAGCAATAAATAGAATGAACTAGCAGGATATGAGAAAGGGAAAGTACAGTTTAAATACGTATGTATCCTTATATCAACAAAGAGGATCTCTACAATTGATTGTGAAGATTTGATTAACAAGATGAGTAGTAGAGTGAACACATGGGGTTCTAAAAACCAATCTTATGCAGGTCGAGTACAACATGTAAACTCACTCCTAATTAGAGTACACTCTTAGTCATCTGATGTACTGATATTACCTAAGAGAGTAATGTAATGTTACTGTTATCAATGTAATGTTATTGTTGGTTTTGTGAATATAGATGTAATGTTACTGAGCATAACAGAGAAAGTAATACAAAGCAGAGAAAAAAAATTAAAAAATTGAAAGAAAAAATCAGATCAAAGATTATATTTCAAAACAAAGTATTTTCCCACTGTTACTGAAGTCTCGCTTCTCACTTCTGGGACTGAAGCGCTCGTAGAACAATAACACATTTGTTGGATCAATATTACAGGTTGATCCTTGTCACCTTGAAAATATTATTAGATAGAGATACCATGGCACTTTTCTATTCGATATCTCGAGTAAATAAGATTTCAGTAACACATGAGTATGGTGTGAAACTTATGTTAATGAAAGATTTGAATGGAGTTTAAATTTGCTACCTCAACAGCTTCCCTCATGTAATTTAACTTCTCTTGCTTAATATCACTTCAGGAGGTTACTCCCAACGGACATATATTACGGTCACGAACAATTATTCCCAAATGCCTCAAAAAAAATTTGCTATTTGTTCCAACAGTTCGATTATTGTAAAATGTTACTTTCAACTTTTGTCCATTTTCAAGTGAAGCAACTTCTTTGCACATGTTGCTCCCTCTAGCTCTTCTTAGCTTTGTAGGATTAGGTGAAACTACGGTGCATAATTTAGCAAAAACTATAGCAATCAAATTTATGTTTACAAATTAATAAGATATGGCTTGTAAATATCGTACCTTTTTCAGTTGTTTGAGAATGTTCCACAACCTGATCAATAGATGGAGGCAATGAAAGATTAGTTTGCATATCCTCTTTCTCAAGAATCGATTTATCCATTCTTTTCATTTCTTGACTAGACGACATGGTCGAATTTTCTCTTGTGCTTAGAAGGAGTTTTAATATGCTGATTAGCATAAAGAGCACTTTTGTTGATACATCCCACCTCAGATTCAGAAGTCATGTAGTTGTTATATTTCATTCCTATTCCTTGACTAGTATACAAAGTAGAGCTTTTAAGTCCTTGTCCGCGCCCCTTCCCTATAGAACCTGGAGAAATAACATCATATTACCAATACTTTAGCATATTGTTTCAGCCATGACATAGGAATACAAGGTAGAGAAAAAAATGGATGCAGCCATGAAGTAGGAAAAATCTATGACATTTATAAAAGAAAGATAGTGTTACTACTAATTTTATTGTGCACATAAGTTGGAGGTGTGAAAATATGAATACATGTTTCAGCATATCAAGCATGTTTCATCCTCTTCTTTAACTAGAAGAAGTTTAAGACGGATCGAAGTTGTGGTTGCTCTTTGGGACGCTACGATGTGCTACATCTGGAAAGTAAGGAACTGAAAATAGTTCAAAGGTATTACATACAAACTTGGAACTTTTATTTGAAAGCATAGCATATTTTCAAAAATCTTACTTGTCTCGACTTCTTGGGTGTAATGCTTACCTAGATTAATCGATGCATGAGCTGAAGGGTTAATTTGCTTGTTTTCTTTCTCAAGATCGGTGGAATTCTTAGGTATCATTATCATTCCTTGACTAGTAAACAAAGTAGAGTTTGTAAGTCCTTGTCCTTGACCCTTCCCTACATAACATGGAGAAAACAAATCATATAATTAATACTTTAGAATATTTCTTTTGAGAGCGAGAAGCTATAAGAAATAACAACGGCTCAAAGAGAAGATTAGATTTTGAGACAGAAAAAACAGATCATTATACATAAAAAAATAACAAGGGCTCACTTTGCAATATCGACTCGCTTGAGGGTAGAAAAGTGATAAAAGTATGACACATTTCAACGAGTCCCAAGACCAAGAACAGTTTGCAAGAAAATACATATGGAATGTACACAAAAGGTACTTGGAACTTTTATTTGAAAACATAGCAGATTTTCAAAAATTTTACTTGTCTCGACTTCTTGGGTGTATTGCATACGTAGATTAGTCGATTCATGAGAAGGGTTAATTTTTTTGTTCTCTTTCCCAAAATCAGTGGAATTCTTAGGTATCATTATCATTCCTTTACTAGTAAACAAAGTAGAGTATGTAAGTCCTTGTCCTCGACCCTTCCCTACATAACATGGAGAAAACAATTCATATAATTAATACTTTAGAATATTTCTTTTGAGAGCGAGAAGCTGTAAGAAATAACAACAGCTAAAAAAGGAAATTAGATTTTGAGACAGAAAAAAAACAGAGCATTATATAAAAAAAAAAAACTAGGGCTCACTTTTCACTATCGGCTCGCTTGAGGGTAGAAAAGTGATAAAAGTATGATACATTTCAACGAGTCCCAAAACCAAGAACAGTTTGCAAGCATATACATATGGAATGTACACACAAGATACTTGGAAATTTTATTTGAAAACATAGCAGATTTTCAAAAATCTTACTTGTCTCGACTTCTTGGGTGTATTGCTTACCTAGATTAGTCAATGCATGAGCTGAAGGGTTAATTTGCTTATTCTCTTTCTCAAGATCGATGCAGTTCTTAGGTATCGTTATCATTCCTTGACCAGTAAACAAAGTAGAGTTTGTAAGTCCTTGTCCTCGACCCTTCCCTACATAACATGGAGAAAACAAATCATATTATTAATACTTTAGAATATTTCTTTTTGAGAGCGAGAAGCTGTAAGAAATAACAACGGCTCAAAAATAAGATTAAATTTTGAGACAAAAAAAACAGAGCATTATATAAAAAAAAATAACAAGGGTTCACTTTTCACTATCGACTCATTTGAGGGCAAAAAAGTGATAAAAGTATGATACATTTCAATGAGTCCCAAGACCAAGAACAGTTTCCAAGCAAATACAAATGGAATGTACACACAAGATACATGGAAATTTTATTTGAAAACATAGCAGATTTTCAAAAATCTTACTTGTCTCGAATTCTTGGGTGTATTGCTTACCTAGATTAGTCTATGCATGAGCTGAACGGTTAATTTGCTTGTTCTCTTTCTCAAGATCGATGGAGTTCTTAGGTATCGTTGTCATTCCTTGACTAGTTAACACAGTAGAGTTTGTAAGTCTTTGCCCTCGATCCTTCCTTACATAACATGGAGAAAACAAATCATATTATTAATACTTTAGAATATTCCTTTTGACAGCGAGAGGCTATAAGAAATAACAACGGCTACATAATATGAGCTATTAATATCAATTTTGAATAGTTTATAAAATATCTTACTTGTTTCAATTTCTTGCATGTACTCATTAACCAGATCACTAGATTGAGACACAAAACTCTTAGTTGACAAGTCTCTTTTCTAAGCCAAACATTTAAGCCCTCGTCCTCGTTCCTTTCCAATAGCACCAGGTGTGACAAATGTATATCTAATAGTACTCTTCATAGATGAGTCGACCTCATTTTCAGTCTTCAATGGTTTCATATTGAACCTGCAAAACAAGCCAAATATAAAAAGTAATAAGAAAAAATTTAAGACAATGTAGGAATAAAAAAAATCATGTCATCGTAAAGAGTAATAGTGAATATATTAATTCATAAAAATATACTTCACCTCATTAGTTCTTTTACGTTTCTTTTGTGAAGGACTTCCTAACTCTACAATATCATCATCCATTTATTCAATAATCTTATAGGAATCACGAGGTTGAGTCTTCCTCACTACTTGCAAACCTTTGTTGGAATTATCATTAGCATAAAACACTTGAGATGTTTGGTCCGCTAAAACAAATGGCTCATTTGTTTTCAAGAATCTATCGGGATTAACACTCACGAAATAATACTCATCTTTCTTAACTCTTTTTATTCCATCACACACATCAAACCAATTACAACGAAATAAAACAACTCTTCTATCCATGACGAATTGCAACTCAATCACATCTGTTAAAACACCATAGTAATCAAGGTTCTCACTATCTTTTTCATTCTCACCCAATACAACGACACCACAATTTTGAGTCCTTAACTTTTTATCATAATCTTCTACATGAAATTGATATCCATTAACAATGTAACTATTAGAATGCGTCGAATATCGTGTAGGACCGCGTGAAAGCGAGAGCAGATCTTCCATGATACGACTACAATCTCCATTATGCAATTGTGCAACCTATCATCAAGAATAGGATGATTACTTTATAATGAGTATTACAATATTAAAATATCAACTTTTATGTTTATGTATTACTCACCCTATCTTTAAACCATTCAATAAATTGTTGATTCCATTCTACATCAGACTGGTGGCGAGCATTTTCATGAGTTTGTGCAAACTCTCTACAAAATTGAAGTGAACCATAAATTTTATATAAAATATAAATAATCCAACGGAAATAATAATGAGATGATATGAAATAACACTCCATACTCGAGATATGGTAAAATTTCATCACAATTCTTCAACATGTATATGTGTGCTTGTTCTAATTCATCTACTTCAAACTCAAATGGAGTTTTAGCTCCCAGAGTTTTTTTGGGTTGACAGAATAGTGATAAGCCTCCATTAGATTGCTTTAAACCCTATCATAATTTCTTTCAGGCTAATTAAATTTTATGTCAATTCTATGTAGATACCTTGAACACAAGGTCATACATTCATTTGCAATGTAGCCTTCTGCAATACAACCTTCAGGACATGCCCTATTACTGCTGAAAGATTTTAGAAAATATAACCACCGTTCCACAAGATACATCCATCGATAATGAATCGGTCCAGAAATCTTAGCTTCAGTAGCTAAATGAATAGGTAAGTGAACCATGATATCGAAAAATGAAGGAGGAAAGATCTTTTCTAACTTGCAAAGTGTAATGGGAATTTGAGTTTCAATATGTTCCAAGTTATCAATTCTCAACTCCTTTGATCCAAGAATACAAAAAAACAAAGATAACTCAATAAGAGGTTCACACACTTCTTTGGACAACATACCACGAAGTGCAAGAGCGAGTAGATGTTGCAGAAGAACATGACAATCATGACCTTTCAACCCAGATATCTTGTGATCTTTCAGGTTTACACATTGAGAAATATTAGATGAAAATACATCATGAACCTTTAGATTCTTTAGGAAAAGGCATAACTTGTGCTTATCTTCAGGAGACAATGTGTAGCAAGTAGTTGGAACTTCAATTTTCTCCCCTTTTTGGATAGGGTGCTATTATGGCCTAATGTTCATTTCTTGCAAATCTAACTGAGTTTTAATTGTGTACTTGGTCATTCCTTTGACATTCATGATTGTCCCCATAATATTATCACATATATTTTTTTCAATATGCATTACATCTAAATTATGTCGCAACAAGAGACTCTTCCAATATGGAAGTTCAAAAAAGATATATTTTTTTGTTTCAATTATCCTTTCGATTTTCATGTGATATCTTCTTCCTTTTCTTTGGATCCTTTGATAATTGTAGCCCTTCAAGATCCTGCACTTGATTAAATATCTCAATACCAGAACTCATTTGTGGCGGGGGTCTTCTCTTCTCTGTACCATCAAATGACTTCTTCTCATTCCTCCATTTGTGATTATGAGGAAGGTAACGTCGATGACCCAGATAACACCGCTTCTTACCATTAGACAATCGAGTTAATGAAGTGTCTTTATTGCAACATGTAGCCAATATTCCTTTTGTACTCCATCTAGATAAATTTCCATATACTGGAAAGTCATTGATGGTCCACAATAAAGAAGCATGCAACTTTAAATTCTTTTTAGCTGACGCATCATAGGTCTCAATACCAACCTCCCACAATTCATTCAATTCCTCTATTAAAGGCTGAAGATATGTATCAATTGCATCTCCTGGGCCATTTGGACCAGGAATAAGCATTGACAAAATAAAATTTTCTTGTTTCATGCACAACCAATGTGGTAAATTATAAGGAATAAGAATCACAGGCCAAATGCTATGTCAGGTTTTTGAATTTCGGAATGGCTGAAATCCATCACTAGCAAGTCCAAGTCGAACATTACGAGGCTCGACCGCAAATGAAGGATGAAGTTCATCAAATGACTTCCATACCATTGAATCAGCTGAGTGCCTCATTATTCCATCATCAACTCTTTTATGCTTATGCCATGTCATAAGAGTAGATGTCTTTATAGACATAAACAACCTTTGAAGTCTAGGCTATAAATGAAAATAGTGTAAGCTCTTTGATGCTATCCTTTTTCATTTTTTATTCCTTATTTCCCCGTTCTGTGTATCTATCTTCCATCTAGACGCCTCACAAACTTTGCAAGAATCGAGTTGGCTATCCTCCTTCCAGTATAACATGCAATCATTAGTACAAGCATCAATTTTGTTATAAGAAAGGCCGAGTTCTTTGATTATCTAATTCGCCTCATAATATGAGTTTAGTAAATTAGTGCCATTAGGCAACAACTCCTCTTTCAACATTTTCAATAACATTGTAAATGAAACATTACTCCAACGACCCATACTTTTGATGTGAAGCAATTTAATTAAAGAGGAAAGCTTTGAAGCTTTGGAATTTTGTTATAGTGGCTGCTCGAAATCCTTCAATAGGCTATAAAATCTTTTTGCTTCAACATTTGGTTCCTCCTCAAGTAAATCATCACCATCAGCGTGTGTAGTTCCTCCATCAAGATTAGGATATAAATCTCTCAACAGTTCTTCTACTTCATCCTCACTCTCACATTCTTCTACTTCAACACCATCTCCCAATGCAAATTCAAATTCAGATTCAGACAATGGCTCACCCAAACGTTCTCCATGGTGATACCACAAAGTATAATTCTTAATTATTCCATATACTTGCAAATGTGTTTCAACCATCTTACGAGTTCCTAAAGTTGTATTGTAACATTTGACACATGGACATCGTATTTCATATTCTTTTCCTGTTCTTTCAAAAGCATAATACAAAAACTTTTGCATGCCTACTAAATAGGTTTCATCGAGCCGATGGTCCACTAGTTGCATCCATTGCTTATTAGGAGCCATAACCTTGAATAGTACATAAAAAGCTAGATTAAAAAAGATAAAGAATAAGAAAAATACTAAGATCAATACAACTTGTTATAATTAGATGCACAAAACAGAAATGTGTGTTATGATTGATACACCACCAGTTACAACTTATACTATTTGTCTAAAGACATTATTCATGGTGTTTCATTTAACTCATCTTAAGATAAGATAAGATGGAGTATATAATTATTTGATAGGGAGGATTATTGTACAACTCACTATCACCCGTGACTTTTTTGGATTCCAAAAAGGAATGAAATGCAATTTTTAACAAAAAATAATAATCAGATTGCACTAAGAAACATAAAAGATTACACATCTTAAAACATGTAATCTTCTATAGCTTTGTACTCATACAAAATAGTTGTTTGCTATTAAAAGAAATTCTTGTTTGTAGTCGCTTGTGATTAAGAAGTATTGGCTCATAACTAACGTTTCATAAAGTTAAGAATGACTTAGTCGCATCCTCAAACACATGCATAAAGAAAAAAAATCAAGAAAACTAGTAATTGAAACTATATGCTACATTTGCTATAAGTCCAAACTCCAGAACACTACATTTTCCCTCACTATATATCGATTTATTAGTTATGCAGTTGCACAAATACAAGTATAGAATTGTACCTTGATGCCTAATATTAAGCAAAATTTTAGGCTCAACTGGGCAGGACTTGATGATTCTGGTGAAACACATTCAGATAATACTACTAAATGTACTATATTTTTGTAGGTGACTTGGCAGCTGATTTCACAGATTACATGTTTCAGAAGACATTCAGGGCCAACTATGCCTCAATCAATGGAGTTAAGGCGGTAATAGATAGAGAAATATGGCACATAACGGGGCTGTCAATTTGTTAGATTTGTGGATGAAAGTGATCAGTTTAGCACTATGCCTTAGATGAATTGAAAGTTTTGCTCCACTAGGTATAGACACATCAATTCTGCAGCTAACAAGAAGAATGTTGAAGGCCAAATGCAAGCTTCATATCAAATTACTGGAACTCAAAATGAGGATGACCCCTAGTTATATGACTTTTTTCATTGTAAACTAAAATCATCCTAAGAAATACAACACTATCAACTTCAAAGTCAGAAGTTTTTTCAACTGCAGCAGATGGGCAAACCAATGTTGAGATTAATGTGCGTCAAGGTGAAAGAGAGTTTGTACAAGATAAAAAGTCTATTGGAAGGTTCTGCTTGGATAGAATCCTTTCAGTTCCCAGCGGTGTTCCCCATATTGAAGTGAAATTCGACATTGATGCCAACGGTATTCTTTCTATCATGCCTACTGATAAGGGTACAAGTAAGAAGCAGGACATTGCTATAATTGGTGCTAGCACTTTTCCCAAAGATGAGGTACACTCATTAGATCTATTATTTTTGTTACTGAAAAGAGGACATTCATTTAATATTAGTGTTTTATCAACTAAAAACTACCATATATCAAGTATATTAGTGTAATTAAATGCCTAACAAGATACAAATAGCATCCTCTGATCTTTCCTCGCACCTTGATCAAGTATTGTAGAATCATTTAAATTACTGGAACTCAAAATGAGGATTACCTCAGGCAGGTTTTTTAAAATTACAGGCATATACTTTATGTTAAAATAACATTAGACAAATATTGTCGTTTTGTTCAATTTACCAACAGAAGTTCTGATCTAAATCAGTGGAGTATACACCATGATATGACTATTACGTTTATGCCTACTGATCAAGAGCGATCCTACGTAGTGGTATATATACAAACTGGTATGTTATTCATGAAACAGTGAGTTTCTTACAATTTTATATGGACTCTATATGAAATATGAATCTTGAGAAAACTTTTTGGGAAAACATCGAGAAGGGAATCCACAATATTAAGTCCCAGGGTTGAAAGATCCTTACAGGTGGTTCAGTCGTAGAATCTGAGGATAATTTTGTGCATCCAACAATTGTTGAAATTTCTTCAAATGCTGAAATTGTGAAGGAAAAATTGTTTGCTCCAGTTTTGTATGCAATGAAATTTACGACTTTCAAAGAAGAAGTTGAAATGAACAACTCTGTCCCTCAAGGTTTAAGCAGTTCCATCTTCAACTTAAATACAAATAATATATATATAAGTGGATTAAACCTCAACGAAGTGATTGTGGCATTGTCAATGTAAATATCCCAACAAATGAAGCTGAAATTGGCGGTGCTTTTGGAGGTGAGAAAGGTACTGGTGGTGGCTGTTATGCAGGAAGTGATTCTTCGAAACAATATATGAGACTCTCAACTTGTACAATCAACTATGGAATTGAACTATCATTGGCTCAAGGAATCAATTTTGGCTAGTGAAATTGGTGTAGATACACCCGTTTCGCTCGTGAATTCAGCTTGTAAGGTGCTTATGATTGATCCACAATCACTTAAAATAATGTACCTTCCTTGCAACTCAATTAAAAAATTCTGAACCTAGTGTTCTCAGTGATCAGTATCAGGTTTCCTAATCAATGAGTTTACTTGGTTGTTATACTTCAAAAAAAGTTAAAAAAATCATGAGACACAAAATACACTTTACAAAATCAAAATATTAATTAAATTTGCAATCCAATAATCTTCCCACTAATCTTACAATAGAAAAGAGACCAGATTTTGAAACTATTAACCTATTTATTGCTAAAAAAAGAGGAAGAACAAAAAGAGTACTTGAATACAACAATGAAAAAAAATACATCAATAAAACATATGGAAGAAACACAACAACTCGATCAGAAGACGAACCAACCTGAAATTCTATTTCGAGCAATGCTGGGGTGGAATGATACAAAGAAACGATTAGGGCAGAGTAGCACTGATACAAAGAAAAAAAATGATCAGGGCAAAGGACATCAATAAAACATAAACACAACAACTCGATCAGAGAATTCTGTTTCGAAAAAAGTTGTAATGGAACGATACAAAGAAACGATTAGAGCAGAGCAACAATGTACAAAGAAAAAGAAACGATTAGTATATAAGAAAGTCAAGATTAAGCTAAAAATGTTGAGATTAGGGCAGACTGACGACCTTGATCAGTTGCAATGCGTTCTTAAGATCGAGCTCAAACTAGGGTAACTTTTAGGACCAGCTACAATTTTGACTAGAAAAAATATCGATGAAGCGCAGCTGGTCCCTTCGTTTATCTCTCTGTATAAAATTTTTGGCGCCTAAAGTTTTGTCAAAAATGAATGGCGAAATTTTCTCCCGCTCAAGGTCCTCAATAGAATTTGGTACCAGTGAATTAATTTTTTAATGACTAGATTTAATACCTTCTCAATATAATGTACAAATAAGGACCGAAATATAATCTCGTCCCAATAGATATACTTTTAGAGACATGATAATTCACTCATCCATAAATGTTGGTCTTACAATCTGTTATTTACCGTTTTTTTTTGATAAATTTGTGGTGATTGAGAGTTTGATAGGAATGGACGTATATATGGTGCAACTATAAGAACGTATCTCTTGAAAGATCTCGAGTTTGCTAAGTTCGTAATGCAAATGGAACTATAAATATTTCTACCTTCTATGTACAACACCACATGAGGTAATTTGTATCTGTTTTGTTTGTTCTTACATATTTTGTGAGTTCGAGTTAATTTGATTGTAAATGAATATGATCGATTCCTTAGACACACACAAAACACTATGATATACTTCAAATTAATTGACCAGCTATTCTCAAAGATGAAGAGATTCAAACAATTATACTGTAACTCGAACAAATTAAATATAGAGAAGGAGAAAAAATCAGCTCCCAAAAGAGGAAGCTTACTAGAAAGTGGAACAAATAGAAAATAGCTAGTGATTCTGTTTTACAAGAACAGAAAAAAATATGGTGCAACTATTGAAAAATCTTGAGTTTTCCATGTTTTGAAACCCAAATGAAACTATCGTTGTTTCTACCTACTATGTACATCATATACAAGAGGTAATTTGCATCAGTTTTCTATTGCTTTCTTCATCGTTCATCAGCTCATGTTAATTTAATCGTCAAAATATGATCTATTCTTTAGGCACACACTATACACTATGCTAAAAGAAGAAAACAATAAACAAATTAAATTTAGAAAAGGAAAAAAAACTCACAGAAGAGGATGCACAGCTGATATACAAGTAGACAGAAATAAGAGAACCAATTAGAAAAAATTGAAAGAATGTTTTAAACAACTATTAGAATGCATCTTCTTGAAAGTTATCAAGCTTTCCAATTTTCAGACCCAAACAAAACTATCACTCATTCAATCTTCTTTGTGCAGCACCACAGGAGGTTAGTTTGCATCAGTTCTATTGTGTTTTACATATTTCATCAGTTTCAGACCCAAATGAAACTATCTTTTTTTAACTTTTTCAGTTGTAACATTCCGCAATCACTTGTCTCACTTGCCTTGTTAGTAGTTCACTTGTAATTCATAACAGATTTCTCAACTTAAACAGAACATTCTCTATATTATCTCTTAATATTGTTTTAGCTCATTGAGTTGTTAGTGCCGCTTTTCAAGTTTAGTTCATTATTATTTATCTTTAGGAACACATACTTCTTGAAGGACTGATTGATCCCCTTCACTTTTGGCATCATATCACACTACGAAACTGAATCTTTTTTAAGAAAACGATCATCATCTAGTCTTAGAGAACAAGAATTCAAACAAGACGAGTTACAACTCAAACAAAACAAACAGCAAATCAATTGTACAGAAAAAATTAAATCAACTCATAGAAGTGGAGGCATACCTGAGATCCGAGTGAATGGAAGATATATATTGAGTGGAGATCATTGCTAGGAAGACCTCTGCTTTCTCTGTTGTGAGAAAACAGAGATGAAACACTGATCAATGAGACTTGGGTTGTGTTTGCTGCTAGGCAGACTTGTGCTTTCTCTGTTTTGAGGAAACACATATTTTTAGTTGAGAACTACGTACACTAAGATCGTTGTAAGGGAAGCTGGTTGTTAGCTAGGGAAGATCACTGCTATAGGGTTCTTTCTGATTTCATTGAGAAACAAACTGAAGCATCTTTTCTTTGTTTTCTTTTCCTTTAATAATTTTAAAGAATTGATGATTTTTTTAGGCGGCTAATTTTTTGGTGAAAATATGTTCCCGCCTTCAAATATATTTCTTATGACCCAATTAGTTATAATTTGGGACGAGTTACTACTTTTTCTAGAGACCAGGTTTAGAACCTTCACAATAACATATGAAATGAAAGACCAAAATAAAATCTCGTCCCAATATACGTACTTTCTAAGATGGGATTATTAACTCATCCCTAATATTTGTCTTAAATAATGTTGTTTCTTGTAGTGTTGCTAGGCACTAAAGTGGTTGTTCACACTGATCTTGCGGCACTGCGTTATATGATGGCAAAAAAAGATGTCAACCCAAGATGGATGAGGTGGGCGCTACTATTGCAAGAATTCAATTCTGAAGTCAAAGATATGAGAGGTTGTGAAAATCAGGTGCCTGACTACTTATCAAGGTTAGAGGGGAAAGAAAATGATGAGATGGAGATTGACATAAATGATGCCTTTCCAGATGAACAGGTATTCTCGATAACTCTCAAACAACCTCTCGGACACCCACTTGCCACATGAAAACTAGCCTACGCCTTACCACACTCACTCTCTCAAGTCGAGTTTTAGGATATGGGACTAGGGTTCACTCTCTCGAGTTGAACCTCATGTCAACCCATTCCTTAGACCATCAATCTAGTAATCTTGGTTTCATGACCTCTTTCTCGTGCAAGACGAAAATACATATATAAACTTGTATTTGCAACTATAAATTTGTTAAATTCATCCATAACTAATAGACGAAATCACCATTAAACTACATCTAATCTATCAGCAAGCAAGACCCAACAACAATCTTAACCCATATTCGCTAAATCACACCCCAAGAATTGGTTTTTTAGCCACACATCAAGAGATAGAAATTTATACGTAAATGAGCTTGCATTGAAGTGGGTATGCAGATTTAAGTCTTGTTACAGGCCAATAATGAAGAATCCAAGAGACCCAAGTCCAAACCCTTCGAGATGAAACCCTTTTCTTCCTCAACTTTCCAAAACTCTCTCAAACTCAGAGCAAAAATAAAAAGTACTAAAATTATAATAATTGTTCTATATTGAAAATCTGATACTAAGCTATAACTCTCAATGAGTATTTATAGTTTTCAAAAATCTATGCTGCAACGGAACATTCAGCGACAATAGTTAGAATCGCCGATCAACTCAGCGATTAGCCCTTTGGTGTAGTTCATCTCCGTCTTGTACCATCCTTCGGCATCGTCGTGCTCTGGGTCATTAGGCAACATAGTTCTGCTTTGCTGAACTTCTCGGCAATGCACCAACTGCTCCCTTTTTCCTCCAACTTCATCCTTTCCTTCAAGGCTCAGCACACTGGAACAAAAGGCGAAGTGAGACCCTTCGGCGACTCCCCAATTGGACTCGGCAATCCTCAGGTCTTCATTTTCTTCGTTCTTTTCAGCCTTTTCGTTCCTTTTTGTGAAGTAGTAGCCATGCTTTCCTTCAAACTTCAAATACCTGAAACTTAAGGATTTTCATCAGATATTGATATAAAATAAGCATTTGAGGACACAATTTCTATTAAAATATAGCCTTAAATGAGTCAATTTGTCGACTCATCAACACCCCTAACTTAAAATTTTGCTTGTCCTCAACCAAATTGAAGTTCAGTTGTTCAAAAAGGTGTCTCAAACAGTACTACACAAGACTCAATCATGAATTGACACAGCAAGATTCAATTTACTTATGCAATGATCATATGTGCACTTAAAGATTCAAGTTGTGACTCACCAATATCAAAGAGTCTCATGCTCACAATACTTGCTTCAAATGCAAGTTCAAGCTCAACTATAGTGTTCAAACGCCCTCAGATAAAGGATGAATCCATATTCACACAATGGTTTATAATTAAAATCTTCGAACTCAGATGCAACACTCACTCTCACAAGGAAGAACACAATGCATGTTTTCACCCATAGGTTTGCCCGTATTTTCCGATCAACATTTTATTCAGCTCACTCAAGATCAAAAAGGTCTTTTTAAGGCTTGTAATGGGGCTGAACACAAAGGTATGGTCATTTAGGCTCACTGACTTACATCCTCATGAAATGTGGTGCTCACAACACTTCCTTTCCTTTTCCTTCATCATTCTCTTTAATGCTCATAGGTCATCTTATTATTTACTTTCCATGGATTGGTTGGGAACCCCATTTCTTTTGTACTTTTATTCCACAACTTTGTTTTTCATTCTATTTCTTTTTCTTTCTCTCTTTCTTTTTTTTTATATAGAGGGGTTCCATTTTTCTTATATCCATGGGTAAGAGAAGACTCTCATTGCATTTTTTGACTTCCCCTTTTCGTTTTACCATACCCCCAACTTAGGCTTTTGGCCTAAGTTGGCTATTCAACTAACCACAATTGAAGAGGATTATAGGTAGTGGATAAAGAAAAGTTATGGTTTCATCAGGTCACTTCCAAAGAAAAGGTAAGGCTCAAGGGGTGTTCAAAAGAGAATCACACACTCACAGGGTAGGTCACAAAAGAAGTATATGTCAAATTGGCTCACACTCTTCGAAGTTGACAAAGATCATATCAAGAGATAACATCACTTAGTTGACCGAACCAACGGGGCAAATTCTAGGATCTATCATGCATGGTTCAAAGTAAGCACATCACACAAGGCATCGACACTAAAGTCAAACAAGACTCCACACTTTCGCTAGTGTGCAACGATCATCAGAAGACACTCGATTTGATAAATAGCTAATCACAACGAGATGCAAAGAGTTCACATATTGTCTATGCAACTTCATTTGGCTTCGTCGTAGCAACACAATCATGTTCGTTTGATTGCGAGAACTATTCAAGTCATCGATATTGAACGGAACCGAGACTTAAATTTTGCAAAAGAATAGTCACATTCACACACAAGAGGTGGCAAAAATTTAAAATTTTCCAAAAGGGTCAGACTATTTTTTGTAATTTAAAACAAAAGGGAGCCATAAACTCAAACATCCACAGAAAGCAGTGTAAAAACAATTTTTAATAGAACAACCCAAATATATACACAAAACACGAATCACAAATAGCACACAAAAGGTGAGCCTCACCCCACCACAAATAAAAACATTTGTCCTCAATCTAATTAACAAAATATCCAGAAAGTAAATTAAAGAATTACAGAGACGGAGATAAAGAAATATCCTGTCTACACAGTCTCTCCATCTGTCTGGGCATCAGTGCCCAGAGTGTTGTTAGTCTCCTTCAGGTTCTCATTTTCTCTTCTCTCAGCTTCAGCTTCTGTAGCGATGTTTGCCTCAACCATGTTATCCAAATCATGCGTTGCTTTGAACGCATGTATTGCATTGACGAACCCTCGAGCCCATGAAGGGACAACAGGGTCAATGTGAATCCTCGTACTAGAACTTGCTTCCTTGCTCTTGCTCTTTTCAGTTCTTCTGAACTGTTGTGCTCTTTTGTGTTTGGGTGGCATATTCCTTCCTATAACTTTTGGTCTGGCCATGTCTGCAAATTCTTTGAAATAATGTTAGAACAACTTAAACAAAGACTTTCATCTGCAGAAAGACTAGATAATCCTTTCGACGTACCGCCAAATACATTATGCGAGCCATAGAAATCCGTCGAAGGTCACAGTGCAGAAGGAGTTAGAGAAGCAAACAAAGGGCGATTAAGGTGTCATTCGGCGATTCGCCTAGTCCACTTGGTAATCCTGTGCTTCTCACCGAAAGTTACAGCAACCACAACAAATAGAGAATGATAGTAAAGGCGAGATGGAGTACTTAGGCGAACCGCAAAGTGGTTCGGCGAGCTCGTCACATCTCACTGAATAACCTATTGTGCCTACTTTTGACCTAACTTTTGGAAATCGGCCCTGCAACCCCCGAAAACACAATTTAAACACCAATAGCAAAAATTTAACCAAGACCCATAACATACGAATACCACCCATCACACATTAACTTGACTGGATACATCGGAGAACAAGATTTCATCGTTTAAGCAAGGTTATCGAATAACAATCGACACTTAACCAATTCTATCCAATCAGGGAGGTTCAACAGATCTTAACAATGTCAAAGAGTGTGCGAATGAGTACAGTGCTAACAAAATATTTATGGGTATTAAGAAACTAACCTTTTGTACTAACTGAAATACTACCGAGAAGCTAGGCGGCAATGCAATCCAAATCCACACACAAACCAATGAATCAAAATACTGCAGAAGTGCAAGAAATATAAAACTAGAATGCATGTGTGGGTCTTGAACAGATAAAAAGTGAGGGAAAGTGACTGAAGTTGGAAGCTTTAAACCTTTGGCTAGCAAAAACCATCCAGTTTTTGCCCACTCGACGACATTAGTCAAACTCGCCTACTCACTCGGCGGAACGCCGACTGTTTGGTTTCTCCGCCGTAATTTACAGAACGTCTGGTTTACGAGGGTCCTAACGACGAATTCCATCGCGATCGCCAACATAGTTAGCAATTCGCCAACAATTTCCAACGCTCGTCGAGTTTTACATACTCTAATGTTGACGATGTCTTAAGTCAAACGGCGGATAGAGTCGGTTTCACCGACCCTTTCAGTGACTCACCGACTAGATCTATTACTCGACAATCTGCACTTTTCATTCACTCTCCACACTTTCATCTACATAATCAACACACCATTATTTTATCAAAGAAAAGAAAGCAATAAACGATTTTGGGTTGCCTCCAAACAGCGTCTTAGTTAACGTCGTGGCACGATGCAAGTTTTCTTTTAGACCTCATTCTTGGGGTTAGCCTTGGTATCACTCGGCAAACCCCCTGGTTGTCTCTGATTTAGGTGCGACGAGATATGACCCATATGGGTCTCTAACTGCTTGATTGAAATTGAATGAGAGGTAACGGTCTGGCTAAGGGTAGACACATCTTCTTTTATGCCTTTTAGCATTTTATCTGACCTCTCAACTTTGTTGAGGATGCGCAAGAGCATATCCTCAAACATACCACCGTCCGAATCCTTTGGTATCAGGCGCTCATGGGGAGGCACGTATCTATCCTTCTCCCCATCCTTCCAATTTGGATTATGGTCCCTCCATTCACGATCCCGGTCCTTCCAACCATCATCTGTAGCCCAACCTTGGTTACCACACTGCCTTGGGTAATTTGAGCGGTACCTACCGCCTTGGTTGGGTAGAAAATTTACCTCCTTGTTATATAAGGCTTCAAACTTTATCTCCTCTAGATTCGTTCCCCCAACCCCCACAGCATTGACACTATGGGCACCGGCCCCCATGATGGTTTTGGATAGAATATCAAGTTGTGTCATGATTTTGGCCATGTTCTGGTCTCTCTCATTGTCTTTTTCAATCTGCTCTTTGGATAGCTTGAAAGTGAGAGGGGAAACTTGGTCCTCACGAGTGTACCATTCTCTGTTGATGGTTGTCATACCTTCTAAAAGTTGGGTTGCTACTGCATACGACTGTTGCATTAATCCTCCAGGCGAGAGTTGGTCAGCGACTCCTTTGTTTACCGAATCCAAACTCCGGTAAAAGTATTGAAGTAGCACGTTGTCCGGCAAACCGTAGGTTGGGCATTGTAGCACCAACTTTTTGAACATTAGCTAAGTTTCGTGCAGAGGCTCACCTTCTAGATGTTTAAAGCTCTCGATGCTATCCCGCAGCGACATCATCTTTAAGGGAGGGAAAAATCGCAATTGAAATGCGGTCACAAACTCCTCCCAATAAGTGATGGATTCACCTGGTAGCTCGCACAGCCACTTGCAAGCCTCTCCTATCAATGAGAAAGCGAATAGCCTTAACTGGACCGACTCCTGAGAGATGTTTTTGAACAAGAATGATCCACACACATCTACGAAGTTTCGAAGATGTTCGTGAGGATCCTCATGAGCCAGTCCGCTGAAAAGTCCCTTTAGTTGAAAAAGTTGCAACATGGTGCTCCTTATGTGGAACACTACATTTCCCTTGGCTGGGGATAAACAGATGGCTCTAACACCTCCCATGAGATGGGGGCCATTGATGTTGGGCTCTTGGACATCGTTGAGATCTCCGATGTCGTCTTGGTGACCTACCTGGCTACCGTTTCTACCATTAACACTCATGCTTTCTGAAATATTCACATAGCAAACAAACAAAACTAAAAATTAGGTAAATAGACTACAACTAATAAGAACAAATATTCTACTAATCTAAGAATTCTCAAGTAACACCACTCCCCAGCAGCGGCACCATTTTGATGTTTGCGTAATCAACGATAGAACTTCCAATGCAAGTTTCTACGATCGTGCAATAGTATAATAACCCACCCAAGGGTTGGGGTTGAGTCCCAAGGGAGTGGTTTTGAAAATTAATAGAAAAATAAAATTTAGTTCTAACTAGTTGTAGCTAAAGACATTAACGATTAAAAACACTGTAAATTAAAGGGGGACACAAAAGTGTCAATTATCAATTTCACAAGTATAGCAAAAACAGTAAAAATAACAAATAAATCTATGAATGAGAGGGGATTCTTGAGATGTGACCGACATACATGTTAATCTAAATTGTTGGGTACATGCTATCGATAGAAAATGTATAGAGTAATAGTGGCAAGGCTAATATATACGTGGGAATAAATTTTCTCTCGAGCAACTTACCCAAGTTCAAATGGGTTCCTCTTGAACACCCACTTGCCGCATGAAGACCAGCCTACGCCTTAGCCCAGTCACTCTCTCAAGCTGAGTGTTAGGATATGGGACTAGGGTTCACTCTCTCGAGCTGAACCTCATGTTGACCCACTCCTTAGGCCATCAATCAGGTAGTCTTGGTTTCACAACCTCTCTCTCAAGCAAGCGGAAAAAACATAAATAAACTTGTATTTGCAACTACAAATTTGTTAAATTCATCCACAACTACTAGACAAAATCACCATTAAACTACATCTAATCTATCAGCAAGCAAGACCCAACAACAATCTTAATCCATATTCGCTAAATCACATCCCAAGAATTGGGTTTTTAGCCACACATCAAGAGATAGAAATTTATACCTAAATGATCTTGCATTCACGTGGGTATGGAGATTTAAGTCCTATTACAGGCCAAGAATGAACAATCCAAGAGACCCAAGTCCAAACCCTTGGAAATGAAACCCTTTTCTTCTTCATGTTTCCAAAACCCTCTGGAACTTACAGCAAAAATAAAAAGTACTAAAATTATATTAATTGTTCTATATTGAAAATCTTATACTAAGCTATAACTCTCAACGAGTATTAATAGTTTTCAAAAATCTATGCTGCAGCGGATAATTCAACGACATTAGTCGGAATCGCTGATCAACTTAGCGATTAGCCCTTTGGTGTAGTTCATCTCAGTCTTGCACCAACCTTCGACATCGTCGTGCTCTAGGTCATTAGGCGACATAGTTTTGCTTTGCGGAACTTCTCGGCGATGCACCGACTGCTCCCTTTTTCTGCCAACTTCATCATTTCCTTTAAGGCTCAGCACACTGGAACAAAAGGCGAAGTGAGACCCTTCGGTGACTCCCCAAGTGGACTCGGCGATCCTCAGGCCTTCATTTTCTTCATTCTTTTTATCCTTTTCATTCCTTTTTGCGAAGTAGTGTCCATGCTTTCCTTCAAACTTCAAATACCTGAAACTTAAGGGTTTTCATTAGATATTCAGATAAAATAAGCATTTGAGGAAACAATTTCTATTAAAACAAACCCCTAAATAAGTCAAATTTGTGGACTCAGCAGAAATCAACCAAATTTAGAAATCAAGGGCGATCTATGAGGGACTTTGGCGAACCACCGAACCAATCGGCTAGCCCGACTTAGCTCGTCGAATGTCACTTCGTGCCCCTATTGCTCAAAATCAACCCGCAGCCCCCGAAAAAAAATTAAACACATACATTGTCAAGTTAATAGTAGACTCATACTACCCATTCCCTTAAGGTACGATTTGTAAAAAATTGGCCATATAACGACTTTTGTCCTTTAGAATAACGTCAAACGCTCCATCTTTTGGAAAATTACATCATTTAGCACAATTCGGGGTTGCTTAGACTTCACGCCACTAGACCCAACACATTTACACCGCAACCCAAAGATTTAGACTCCATTTTAACAAGCAAGACATGAGAATCAACCAATTATGCATAATAAGGCACTCATTATAATTCATTACAGGCAATCCAACAATTAAACAACGATTATAATCAACTACCCAACAAAAATCAACAGCAAAATACCGATTAGCATTCAATTTCAAAAACATATGGAGTTTGGTGTTTGGAAAAACCAACCATTAATGCCGAATATGGATTTGTAAAGCTAGGCAGCTAAAGTCCACAAACCGAGCAAAGAATTCACAAGATACGAGGTAAAAAAACAAGAAAGTATGAAAGATCAAAAGTGGGGAGTGAAAGTACGGGGGTTAAAATGGTTGAAGATGAATGATTTCAAAATTTTAAACTGTTTAGCCCTTAAAACCTTTCATTTGCTCTCTCTTCGCGGAGTAAGTCATGCTCGTCGAACCACTAAACGATCGCCGAGTGGTATCTTAGCTCACCAAGTTTTCCAGGTCTCTCAACAATTTGGGGGTTCAAATGGCGGACAAAGTCGGGCTAGCTGACCTGTTCGATGAGTTTCTTATTGAGCATATTGCCCGCAGAGTATTAAAGAGTTCCCCTTCAAGCTTAGTGGTTCCAACAGCGGTCTAAGTCGAGGAACGCTGACCTGTTCGTCGTGTCACCGAATTTACTTGGATAGTTTGATCAATATCCTCATTGTAAAGCCCTTCAAAATGAGTTTCTTTTGTATTTACTCTACCAACATGAAAGACAACATTCCCTTCAGTTGGAGGTTGCCCAATTGCACCAACTCCACCCAATTGGATTAGGTCATTCACACTATTAAGGTCAATTTCCTCTTGGTGGCCCACTTGGCTACCATTACTCCCGTTTACACTCATCTCTTCCTCTGTTCAACACAAGCAGCACAAAACAAAAACTAAAGTAAGTCGATTCAACTACAACCAAAAAGATCACTATTCAACTTCAATAAAAGAATTTTAAACAACACTACTCCCCGACAGCAGCACCATTTTGATTTAATGTTTGAACTACACCTCATCCAATTCTAGGTGCAAATGATCATTAGTCAGTATAAAAGGCAACAATGAGTTGGGGTCGAACCCACAGGGAGTGCTACATGTTCGAATTCAATTAGGAAATACAAATGCGATCTAATCTACAATAGGAATAGAAATTATCAAAAAATACATGTAGACAAGTCTAAAGGGGGTGACACTAATGTCAGGTATGGGGTTTTGGTTTGCAAATATCAACTACAACGCAATAAAAAAAAAGGTGAAATAACAATATAGAGAGGAATTCTCGGTATGTGACCGATTATAGGCAAATTTTGCTATATGGATAATTGTAACTACTAATAAATAGCTAAATATCAAGGGGTAGGCAAGACTATGAGGGGAATAGCTTTCTTGAGAACAACTATATCAAATCAAGTGATATCTTTCGAACATCAACAAGTATAACAAATAAGAATAGCCCACAGCTAATCCATCTACTCTCTCGAGCTATATGGGTAGGATTGGGTTTAGGATTCACTCTCTGGAGCTGAACCCATATCAACCAATACCTACAAACAATTAATCAAAAGTTTTGGTTCCAGAACCTCTCTCTCGATGAAGCTAAGAACACAAAATTAGAACTGCATTTACACCTACAATTCACAAATTAAAACTTAGCTAATTATTAAACCCACTTCAATTCAGCATTTAAAATAGTAATTAACAATTCCCATAAGCTTATTCAATCCATAATCACATAATCACACCCCAAGAATTGAGGTTTTAGCCAAAAGTCCTAAAAAGGTTAAAACAATTACCAACTAAATTAGCCATCAACTGGGTGATAGTCTCCCAATCATTACAATGTTCCAAAATCGTCAAGTTCAAACACTCAAGTCAAAATCCTCACCAATTTTACAATAATCACACAAAAACATAGAGAAAACTCTAACTCTAGATTATGAACTGTAATATCTGGGTAACCACACGTCAAAACATCTTTCCAAAATCAATTTATAGTTTTCAGCTTTTTGTCTCAAAAGTCCACTCGACGGGATAAGTCATGCTTCGCTGAGTGGTTCAGTGATCAGTCGTTTACTCACTTTCATCATCATTTTGGTTTGGTCCTCAGCATCCTATGTTGTTTAACATTGTGAGATTCAACTTGTTGCGGAACTGGTCGGCGATTCACCGACCGCCCATTTCTGTCACCGACTTGGTTTCATCCCCCAGGGCTGGCACATGGACCATTTAGAGAGCTGAAGAGCCACTCCGCGGTTCGCATAGTGGTCTTGGCGATCACCAGGATCTTATTTTATGTACTTCTTTAGCTTGTTTTGCTCCTTTATGCCTAGTAGCGTCCATGGCTTGTTCCTTAGCTTATATACCTGAAAATTAATGCTTTAATATCAGTTTATAGGATAAATTAGGCATTTGAGGACACTAAAACTATCAAAACAAAGCCCTAAAAGAGCCTAAATCTTGGACTCATCATAACTCAGGCAAACTTGTTTGGCGAATATTCAAATCCTTTTGGTTAAACACATATTACAAACTCTTATGGTCGGTAAATACATCAACATGAACACCATAGAAGTAATGCCTCCAAATCTTCAAGGCAAACATAACCTCCGCTAATTCAAGGTCATGGGTAGAATAATACTTCTCATGAATCTTAACTTTCCTTGAGGCATAGGCAATAACTTTCCCATTTTTCATAAGCACACATCCTAACCCAATTCTTGAGGCAGCACAATAAATCACAAAACTATCTGCACCTTCCGGTAAGGTCAACACTGGAGCAAAAGTAAGTCTATCTTTCACATCGTAGAAACTCTGCTAACAATATTTGGACCATATGAACTTAGCCTTCTTTTGAGTCAAAGCCGTCAAAGGAGAGGAAATTGAAGAAAATCCCTCAAAAAAGCCTTTTATAATAACCGGCAAAACCCAATAAGCTTCTAATATCCAAAGGAGTTAGAGGTTTAGGCCAACTCTTGACCGCATCCTTCTTTATAGGATCTACCTCGATACCCTTGCTTGAAACAATATGACCAAGGAAAGCTACAAACCTTAACCGAAATTCACACTCTCCCAAGTTTGCAAAAAGTTGTTAGTCCTTGAGAATTTGCAACATAATCCTGAAACGATCAAAATGCTCATTGGCACTTCTTGAATAGATCAATATATCATCAATGAACACAATTACGAACATATCAAGGTATTGTCTAAACACCATAATCATCAAATCCATAAACGTCGTCGAAGCATTAGTCAACCCAAATGACATTACAAAAAAATCATAATGACCATACCGAGTACAAAAAGTCATCTACAGAATGTCATTTCACCCTCAATAAGTGATAACAAGATCGAAGATTAATCTTAGAAATATAACTTGCTCCTTGAAGTTGGTCAAATAAATCATATATCCTTGTACGAGGATACTTATTCTTAATTGTCAGCTTGTTCAACTGACGATACTCAATAGACAAATGAAGAAACCAATCTTTCTTTCTAACGAACAAAACTAGAGTACAATATGGAGAGATACTCGGTCGGATGAAACCCTTATCCAACAAGTATTTCAATTGTTCTTTCAACTCTTTTAGTTCTGCTAGAGCCATTCTCTAAAGAGGAATATAAATAGTTTGCATAACTGGGAGACAATTAATACCAAAGTCTATTTCCATTTAGGGAGGAATATCGAGAAATTCATCTAGGAACAATTTTGGAAATTCATTTACAATAGGGACCGAATCAATAGTACGGGTTTCAGAATCAATATCCCATACCCAAACTAGATGATAAATGCAACCCGTAGAAAATCATCTTCCTAGCTTTAAGACAAGAGACAAATTGACCCTTAGGCATAGAATATCCCTCCTTCCACTCTAGGATAGGCTCATTTGGAAACTGAAACTTGACTACGCGAGTCTTACAATCAATAGAAGCATAACAAGAATGCAATCAATCCATACTAAAGATAACATCAAAGTCTAACATATCAAGCTCTACCAAGTCAACAAGAGTAACCCTATGGGAAAAAGAAAATAGGACATCTTCTATAGACCATCTTAGCCACAACAGAATCACCAACAAAAGTAGAGACAAAAAAAGGTTCTAATAATATGTCAGGGAGCACAGTAAGCCTCATCGCCACCTATGGTGTCACAAAGGAAAAAGTAGCACCGGGATCAAGCTAAGCATATACATCTATTTGGAATACTTTTCACATACCGGTGACCACGTCCGGAGAATTCTCTTCTTCACCTTGAATTTTGAGAGACTACAATTTTTTTTGCGTAGGAGCATTGGAATTTGAACCACTAATAGGAGGTTACTTACCTTCTCTTCCTTTTGCCGCAAGAATTGGGCAAACCTTCATTTTGTGACCACTCTTACCACAACTAAAGAAACCATCCATGCCGGCTAGATGCTTACCCTCATGCTTCTTACCACACTTAACACAAGTAGACATAGGTAATGAAGAACCACCACCATTACCTCCTTGAGGCTTACGGTTAGACACTATATCTTTTGTTGAACTTAGAAGGAGCATTGATGGAACCTTGACCGGAAAACCTTTGCCAAAATCTAGGGTGACTTTGCCCATCAGACCTTGCATATGAGACATTACCATCACCCGTCTTAGCCCTATTTCCCTCCCTAGAGCTTTCCTTGAGTTTCTCTTCCTCAATTTGTTGTGAATGCACAATGAGACAAGAGATGTCCATGTCATGAATGAGCATTACGGTCTGGCACTCTTTAACAATCGTTTTTCACACACCTCACACAAAATTACTCATCCTAGCCCTTGAATCCGCAACCATTACTGGAGCATATCTAGACAATTGAGTGAACTTTAGAGCATATTCCCTCACACTAATACTCCCTTGTCGATGGTTGATAAACTCAAGCACCTTAGTTTCCCTCATTTGAAGGGGAAGGAACCTATCAAGAAAACCACTCTTAAATTTCTCCCAATCTAGAGCACCCAGATCTTTCGGTCTCCCTTCTTTCTATTGGTTAAACCATGTTTGAGCAACAACTTTCAATTGATAAGCTGCCAACTACGCCTTCTCTATTAGTGTCACTCCCATGATCATGATCATCAAAATCTTATAGACCTTATCGATAAACTCTTGAGGATCTTCCTCCACTTTAGACCCATAGAACTCTGGAGGGTTCATACTTGTGAAGTCCTCACTCTTGAAGCCGCCATACTCACACTCGGGCTTACAGGAACCGCAACCTCTCTATTTTCTTGGACCGTCACAGATTCAACCAACACTTGAAAAACATCCCTAAACTTCACCTTACACACATGCTCGGTAAAAGAATCGACCAGAACTTAAGGAGCTTGGGGGGTGGGGGAGCTTCTTGTTCCATATTCTCCCTCACATTCCTTTTAGAATAAGTTCTTTGGGTAGCCATATCCTGAAGAACATAGGATAAAGATTACAAGAGAGACTTTATAGAGTTAAACTCTATCATACAACTTAAGAGTAATGAAAGAAGTGGAGTTTCCTAATCATCTTGTGCTATTATTACCAAGTTTATCATGACCCAGGGGTACCCCTAGATGTAACATGGCGTATAGAACCTCGAATGTCTCCATACAAGACACTTAGCTCTAATAACATAAGAATTAGAACAATAAGAGTAAAAAAAATAGTCCAAATCCAAAACATTTTATAAAACGAAAAGCGAAAGTCTAAATTCTTGTCTCATCATAGCCATCTAATAAAATAAAATGAAATTTGGGCCTAGCCCATACATCATGTTCAAAAGAGAAATACATAAAAGATACTAAAACAATAACTCTATCATCGAAGAATGAGGACTCACCAAAGCTCAGGAAAATCACGAACTGAACTACTAGCCATGAGACTCGGAAAATTGTTTGTTGGACCTTACATTTAGGAAAATGTAGGCAAAAGTATTCGTTATTACAAAACAATGTACCAAGTATGATAACCATTCATAAAACATTTAAATCATGCTAAAAAGGGACATTTCATTTCATGACATGCAATTGACAAAGCTAAACATCATATGAAACAGTTATAAAACATAAGTCATAAATCATGGTCAATTCAAGATAACATTAAATTTAAAGCCTTTGAATACAGATGAGATACTTCTTGAGTAACCTTAGTTTATTATTAATGTGGGGAATTAGCCATAACTTACATAGAGACCATGTGAGCTATAACATGATCTCAGTGTCTCCCACACCGAAAAGTGTTGTTTTATTTGCTTAAGGTAGAACCATTGACTTCTTGCTTAAGTGGATCCACTACCTAATCAACCTATGGGGGAACATATTTAAGGGATAAGGAGATTGCTACTAGAAACCCGACCTCTACTAACTAGAGAGCTTCCATCTCAAGAGATTGCTTTTAGAAACCTGACCTCTTCTAATGGGAGAGATTCCATCTCAATGTCAATATCTACTCGGTGCTAAGAATAAATCCCATGGAATAGTATTTTCTTACTTATTCTCATTATCTATGGAAAGGCATGTCATATTGCCAATCCATGTGAGTTCATTAGGATAGCTCTTATTCATTGATTCAATTAGGTGAGAAAGCTTTTCAACATAAGTATCCTTTCTATGTGAGAAAACCTTTCACATCATGCTAGTATGTATTTATGAGAATGTCCTTTCACAAAACAATGTCATCATAGCTACTTTACACTCAAACCACCATTAAAATATTTACATAATTCTCATGAAAACATGCATAATTTCATAATCACCTTTGAAGGACAAAAACCCTCTTTTAATCATCAACATTTAGAAAATAAGTGTTAGATATAGATATCATCATAAATTCATGCAATTCTCTCATTACATCCTAAATTTCATAAAACTTTTCCTTTAAGATCAAAATCCCACATCATATGATTCATATCTTGAAAACATGGGGATTACATGAGTTCATACTGGAAAACATCATAAAACCACAACAATTCATCAATTCATGTTTAAAGGTCATCATAAAATCATTTAAATCAATAATGATAAGAACCCATGCTAATTGAAGAAAATCCAAACTCAATTGCGCAATTCCACATTTTGAAATAGAGGAATTCGGGAACTCCATGTATGAAAACTATCATACCTTGAATCCAAAAGCCAGCCTTCAATGCAGAAATTGGAACTTTAGCTTGAAACCCTAGAGGAATCCTCTTCTTCTTCTTCAAGTACTACAAAGAGAATATTTTGAAACTAATTTGGTTTTCTTTAGGAATTTGGTAGAATGAATTGAATTGAGTGAATTTGGGGGTAAAAATACTTCTATAGGGGTCCCCCTAAACATAGGTAAAACAATGTAGTATATGAACTAATTAATTAGGAAAAGACCCAACTACCCCCACCACTAGAAATTGGGCCTACAGCAACGATACCTATGGCAACGGTTCAAATTTCGTTGTCATAGAGGTCGTATTGCAACGGTTTCACCCGTTGCATAAGATACATGACGATATTGGTATATCATATTATCCAAACCGTTGCAATTAAGAAAAAACCGTTGCCATAGAGTTGGTAGTGCAACGGTTGTTCCCAACCGTTGCAATAGATTAGATATAGCAACAGTATGTATATCTATTGCAACGCTTAGTTTTTCCCTCGTTATTTTTCTCCAATTTCACTAAACCCCGCGCGCGCTAAAAGATTTACCAATATAATATTTTTCTTTTCCTAAAAACTACATATACAAAAAGAATAAATATTCCAGTAAAAACCCTTCAGTTCTCTTCATCGATGCCATTAGTATACAAAAAGCCCTAAAAAATTTTCTAAGTAGCGGTGTAATTTTCCGACCGGCGTATCCATTCCTCAGTTCTGTAAAAACTTTTGGCAAGCATCGTCTTCATCAGTTCAAAGCACCATTGTCAGTTTTGTCCTGCGCTAGCTAGATGTTCCAATCCCTAAAATCGCTGGTGTGAGTTAGAACCCTAAAACTCCTAAATTTTGCTGCCCGATTCACCACACGACTTCTCATAGCCGTAAGTTTAGGTTATCTTCCCTATTTTCTCATGTATGTTTTGGATTTAGCTCTTAATTTGAGGTTATCCTCTTTGAACTTTGAATTCACTTGGGTTAATTATTTGAACAACAGATTTTTAATAGTTTGTGGAAGAAAGACGTTGAATATTATTGAAGGTACGTTCTTATTTCTTAAAATTATAGAGTTTGTGGATGTTCATATAGATTTTCAATTAAAGATTTAGTGTGCGTTAAGTTGATGCATCTAATAAAATATCAATACACTATTGTTTATATGTTTGAACTTTGGCTGCCTATTGTAAAGTTTTTTTCAATTGTACTTGTATGAAGATAGAAATATGCCATGAATGAGTAGTGTTTTGACGTAAATTTGAGAAATTTATTATAATATCTAACTGTTGGTTGGTGTTGTGATATGAGAGTTTTGGGCCAAAAACATCCTTTAGCTATATCTAAAACTTAATGTACATCCTTTAACTAGCATAGTTAACAAAAATCATCCTTAATGTATTCGAAACTTAGCAAAACTCATCCTTCCGTTTAACACTCGTTAAAAAACCAACAGACACCATCCCATGTGCATGACACATGATTCCAAGCACCCCAGAAACCAGCCTGTTAGACTAGCCATAAGTCATTTTCCCTAATTGCTTCTTCTCTGGACAACTAAAGTTTTTCTAGGTTAAGCTCTTTCATGTGTCCATTTTAGGAAGAAAGAGAGGCATGAGACAGATTAAAAATGGGAGGGGAGTATTTGCAGGCATATAATCAGAAAATTAAAGTTGTAGTTGTTTTGAAAAAACTGAGACATGTAAGAAATTAAGGTTTATGCAATTTGTTGATGGTCGCCGGTAATTGAAGAAGTTGTACAGTGCAGTAAGAATTTCATTTGCTGGGTTTTGTGAAAATGGAGAGAGTGAAAATACATTTTAAAATAGCATGGAAAGAACGTTTTGGTGCAAAACTTTAACGGTCAGAAAGCATAAATAAATGCAAGAACAAGTAATAGATGAAGAGAATCTTTGATTTGCATTCTTAAAAAAGTTGGACAAATAGTGAAAAACAGAGCATGATAACAACAAATTAATAGCTTAATCCTGAGCTTCAAATTGTCCAAAGAAACTTTTATTACAATTTTGCTAACCTAAAGTATATCTTAAATTCGTTTATGTAACAAAGCTTTGCCACTAGAAAATAAAAATATTGACAAGGATAAATGGGACAGAATCTGCAAAGTTCTTAGCCCAGAAAAGCTCTAGTTTTTATTTGAGAAGAAAAGATAAATCATTAAATGTACTTATGTTGTGGTGCTTGGAGACTCGACTCATGTAACTTGCAGGTGGGATGAGTTCTGTTAGATTTTTAAATAGAATTTCACATAAGGATGAAACTTACTTAACTTTAAATACATTAGGGATGAGTTTTGTTCACTATGCTAATTGAAGGATGTATTTTAAGTTGTAGGTATAGTTAAAGGATGTTTTTGGCCCAAAACTCTGTGATATGATCATGAAGTTACGAGTTGAGATAGTTGTGCAAAAACATGATTCAAATTTAATAGGTATTTATGTTACAGATGAACATTTAAAATTAGAAATTAAAATTAGAATTGTTACAGCCGAGTAGCATTAGAACTGTTTCGAGGATTTGTTTTAGAACACTTTGGAGAAACTGTTTTAGAATCGATAATTCAAATTTATGTTGTAAGCGGAAGAAAAGAAAGTGAATAGAAACTTTATATTGTTAAATTTATTAAAGATTACATTTTTGTTCTTTGATGCTTCAGTTCTTGGGATCTTTTAAGTTGGGAGAAAAAAGATTACAGAAAAGAAAAGAAATGAATATTAACAGAACGTTACTTAGAATGTCATTTTGGCAAAAGCAATCTGGAAAATTCAAAGTTACATATCTTCTACATACATAGTACTAGTTCTAGTCGTTGGATAGATCGAAATCCATACACATCATGATACAAAAGCTACAAGAATTTTGTTCCTTTTGATTCTTAAATGTGCCCTTTAACTTGGCCTTCTTTATAGTGTTGAAGAAGAAAGAAATCAACGAGAGCAGCTGAAGAAAAAAATTGTCCTTGAATATTTTTGAAGGTGCGTTCTTATTTCTTAAAATTATTGAGTTTGTGGATGTTCATATAGATTTTCTAATAAAGATTTAGTCTGCGTTAAGTTGATGCATCTAAGTAAATATCAATACACTATTGTTTGTATGCTTGAACTTTGGTTGTCTATTGTTAAGTTTTTTTTCAATTTTACTTGTATGAAGATAGACATCTACCATTAATGAGTAGTTTTTTTTATGTAAATTTGAGAAATTTATTAGAATATCTTACTGTTTGTTGGAGTTGTGATATGATTATGAAGTTACGAGATGAGATAGTTGTGCGAAAACATGCTTTAAAATTTAATAGCTATTTCTGTTACAGATGAACATTTTAACTTAGAAATTAGAATTAGAATTGTTATAGCAGAGTAGCATTAGAACTGTTTTGAGGATTTGTTTTAGAACTCTTTGAAGAAACTGTTTTAGAATTGATAATTCAAGTTTATGTTGTAAGTGGAAGAAAAAAATTGAATACAAACTTTATATTGTTAAATTTATTAAAGATTACATTTTTGTTCTTCTGATGCTTCAGTTCTTGGGATCTTTTAAGTTGGGAGAAGAAAGATAGCAGAAAAGAAAAGAAAAGAATATTACCAGAAGGTTACTTAGAATGTCATTTTGGCAGAAGCAATCTGGAAAATTCAAAGTTACATGTCTTCTACCTAATACTAGTTCTAGTCATTGGATAGAAATCCATACACATCATGATATAAAAGCTTAGCTTTGAAAGAGTTGAAAAGAGAAGAATTTTGTTCCTTGTGATTCATATGGTGTTCTTTAAAAGTTTATACATGATATGAACATCCAAATATAACTTACAAAACTAATGTCTGAAGCAACATAGAAGGCCAAAAAAGATAAAAGAGAAGCACAATTTGACGATTTCCATGAGAAATAATACAGAAGATAGAAGACAAAAGGGAACTTTGAGCAGAAACACTCTAAGGAAATAATCGAGATATTTAAAGGGAAACTTTGAACAACAACAAGCTAAAAATAATGGTATCATAATTTCTAGAACACCATAACCTACAAGTTAATCTTAATAATTATACTCACTAACCATAATTTCTTTGTGATTTTCTTGTGTTAAATAGAATTTCAATGGATAATCATGATAAAAGTTGGATGAATTGCCTAAGATGGACAGATGAGTATATTCATGGAGTAAACAACTTTCTTGACAAGGCATTTGAACGAGCTTCTCAAGGAAATGAAATATTGTGCCCTTGCAAAAAATGCATTAATCGATATTGGCATTATAGAAATGTGGTTGAGGATCACTTGGTTGTTGACGGGTTCGTTGATGGTTACACTAAATGGACTTTTCATGGAGAAGGGTCTTCCGCGAGAAATACACCTCATCCAATCAATGATGATGAAGGTTCTAATTTGCGAGATGATATTGATGGGCTACTTCATGATACATTTAGAAATGTGGAAGCTGAATCGGGGCATGGAGACGGAGTGGGAGAGGGATTATCTGAAGATGCAAAGAAATATTTAAAATTATTGGAGGATGGAAAACAACCATTATATCCGGAGTGTGAAAATTTTACCAAATTGAGTTTCATCATTCGATTATACTTGTTTAAAACCTTGCATGGGCTGAGTAATGTAGCATTTTCAGACTTGTTAGAATTGTTAAGAGAGGCTTTTCCCTTTGCTCAGATACCAGATTCTTTCAACAAGGCTAAAAAGGTGATACAAGATTTGGGTCTTAATTATGAAAAAATACACGCATGCCCAAATGATTGCATGTTATTCTGGAAGGACAATGAGAAAGCTGATAACTGCTCTATATGTGGGTCTTCTAGATGGAAAAATATTGGTGCTTCCTCAAATAATGCAAGCTCAAAAATTCCTGCAAAGATTTTAAGGTACTTGCCTTTAAAGCCTAGGCTTCAGCAGATGTATTTGTGTCCTGAAACAGCTGTTGCGATGAGATGGCATGCTAATGAACGACCTAATGATGGAAATTTAAGGCATCCGGCTGATGGGGAAGCATGGAAAGATTTTGATCATTTACATCCAGACTTCTCTAAAGATCCTCGTAATGTCAGGCTAGGTCTCTCAAGTGATGGCTTCAACCCATTTCGAACTATGAGTATTTCTCATAGCACATGGCCTGTTATGTTGATGAACTATAATTTATCACCGTGGATTTGTATGAAGTCGGAGTATATTATGTTATCAATGATCATTCCAGGCCCATCATCTCCTGGAAATGATATAGATGTGTACCTACAACCACTAATTGAAGAACTGAAGGAACTATGGGAACCTGGTATAGAAACATATGATGCTGAAACCAATCAGACTTTCCAAATGCGTGCAACCTTAATGTGGACTGTTAGTGATTTTCCAGCACTAGCAATGCTTTCAGGATGGAGCACTAAGGGAAAATTGGCATGCCCTACTTGTAATTATGACACGTGCTCTCAATATCTTAAACATAGTCGTAAGATGTGTTATTTGGGTCATCTAAGATTTTTACCTCCTGATCATCCATTGCGAAAAGATAAGAAGTCATTTGATGGTAAAGAGGAGCATAGACATGCACCTACTCCTTTGTTGGGTGTAGAATTGCTTGAAGAGTTGCGTGAATTCAATAATGTCTTTGGAAAGGGTAAAAAAAAAAGATCTCGGGATAATAAGGGTCCATGGAAAAAAAGATCTATTTTCTTTGAATTGCCATATTGGGCACATAACAAATTGAAGCACAATCTTGATGTGATGCACATAGAGAAGAATATATGTGATAGTTTGCTTGGGACTTTATTAGAGATAGATGGAAAGTCAAAAGATCATGTAAATTCTCGCTATGACTTGCGAGAAATGGGAATACGAAAGGAGCTACAACCAATAGAAGACGATGATGGAAATGTAAGTTTGGCTCAGTCATCATTCTTCATGAAGCCAGAACAAAAGAGGTTATTTTGCACTGTCTTCAAAAATGCCAAATTACCTAAAGGGTGTGCTTCAAATATATCAGACCGCGTGCATGAGAAAGAGATGAAAATATCAGGGTACAAGAGTCATGATGCTCATTTTATGATGCAATACTTGCTTCAGGTTGCCGTTAGAAAGACATTGCCCAAGAAAGTTTCATTGACATTGATAAGGTTGGGCAATTTCTTTAGAGCCATATGTAGTAAGGTAATAAGGCGAACGGATCTTGAAAAATTAGAGTCTGAAATTTGTGAAATAATTTGTGATCTTGAAATGATTTTTCATCCAGCCTTTTTTGACATAATGCTACATTTGCCTATTCATTTAGTGAATGAAATAAAGCTTGGGGGTCCAACTCATCTTCGTTGGATGTATTCTATTGAAAGAGAGCTATATAATTTTAAGGGGCTCATGCGTAATCGAAAATGTCCAGAAGCATCGATAGTAGAGGGTGTTGTGTGTAGAGATTGCTCGAATCATAATTCGAGATACCTACATGATGGCGTGAAAACAAGATTCAGTAGGTACCAAACTGAGGATGAGGAATGCGATCAGAATTTGTCACCTATATTCCCTAAGATAGGTCATCCAATTGGAAGGGAGAAGAGAAAAGATTGCACTTTTTTGATGGATTTAGAGTTACGTCATGAAGCCCATCGGTATGCCCTTTTCAATACAGGAGATGAACAAGTGGAAAATCTTATCGAGTAAGTTAAATTATATAACAATTAATTACATTTTAAAATTCATTTGTTTGTTAGATAAGGTACATTAAGATTTACAAAGGCTACTAATTAAATTTTCAATATTCATGTTGCAGGGAACATAAGAACTTACTGAGTAATCATAGTAGATTAAATGCATGGGCAAGAGCAAGGAATCATAGTCGTGAATTTAGCAATTGGTTTGAAAATAAAGTTAAAAATGTTGAAGTACCTCGACATTTAATATGGCTAGCTAAAGGGCCTAATATGGTGGCCAAGAGATATACTGCATATTTTATCAATGGATATCGATTTCATACAAAAAAGAGGGATGCTCCACGTATAACTCAAAATAGTGGAGTGACTTTATCAGCAACAACAGATAGTTTTGCTAGTTCTCGCGACCAAAATCCCATTGATGGAAATGTTGTTTATTATGGAGTTATTCAAGACATCATTGAAATTGATTATTATGGTTGTTTTAGTGTTGTGTTGTTTAGATGTGATTGGTATCAGAATGAAGTAGATGAATATGGGTTAACTCGAGTATACTTCAACAAGTTATGCAGTAAAGATGACCCTTTTGTGTTGGCATCACAAGTTTATCAAGTGTTTTATGTTGCGGATCCAATTGAGAAAGATGTTTATTATGCAAGGAATAAGGTTCCTGTTGATTTATATGATCTAGAAGAAGAGAATTGTCCTAATGTAGGAGACACATTTTGGGGGGAGCCTAATGATGACATTGGTTCCTCAACTAGATTAGATGAGGGTGACTTTAGATGGTCAAGAGAGGATGTGGCCGTTGATGTTGTTGATATTCCATGTAATGCACAACATTCAGAAGATACAATTGTAGAAACGTCAGAAGAGGAGGATGATGTTGATGAAACAGATTGGGATTGGATGGAGGCAGATGAGTAGACAAGAAAGATTTCAAGTTTAGTTTAAATATATGTTCATTGTTATTTTCATTTGTATTTTGTGGTTATTACTTTTATTAATACTTTCGATTGATTTAGAATGTTTTCTTCTAACCAATTTTATATTTAATTTTCTAAATTGCAGAGACTTGAACAATCATGAATCAAGAAGCATGTGTGACAAAACGCCAGAAAGTTAAGAATTTAAACTATGTTTCAGCTGGATCACTTGCTTCTTTGCGAAATAAAAAGGTATCAAAACAGAAGCACAAACAAAACTCGGAGTATATTTCACCTGTTCAAGTTATGAAGTCAAATGATAAGTATCACAAGAACAAGCAGAACTCGAACTACATTCTAGATGAATCTCAAGTGTCGGAACAACTGCAAAAGGTATCTTTAAATTCTACCTTTCCTACAGTACAAACAGTACGTGAGAAAGTGCAACAACTATTGCCGAATTCTACCACTCCCGTATCACAAGAAGCACATGAACAAGTGCAACAACAATCACAACTTTCTAGTACTCCTGCATCACAACCAATTCAGGAACAAATGCAGCAACATCCACAAAATTCTACCAACGTTGAAGGAAATAACCAATCTGAGGAACAAGGCAAGCATATATAGATTTAAGTTCATACTATTTCAAAAATTGTCTGAATAACTATAAATCTCTGTTCATATTGTTGTAGACCCTACCCTAAACAAGAAAAAAAGAGGTGGTACACAAATGCAAAATGTACATGGACGGAGTGAGTGTAAACTGATCGTGCTAAATGAGTTGAATCAGCCCATTGGTCCTACTAAAGAAGTGGTAAGTGAATTGGGCAGCTTCCTTGGCACATTGGCAAGAAATGGAACATTTTGTCCTCTTAATGTATTTAATTGGAAGATGTTGAAGACACATGATGATATGTGGAACTATATCAAGGTTTGATGTTCTCAATATTTCATTATTTGGTTGAAAATATTTCATTTTTCTTGTGCTGATCTAATTGGATTAAATTGTAGGAAAAATATGACATTCCTGAAGTTGGGAAAGATTGGGCTTTGGGAGCAATTAAACTTGCTTGGAGAGGGTATAAGTGTAGGTTGAAGAAAATGCACTTTTATGCTTATGCCGATGATGCAACTCGAATGGCAAAAAGGCCTAAATTTGTTTCAGAATCTGTATTTAAGGAAATACTTGAACATTGGAACTCTGATGAAGCTAAGGTGATAAATAAATCATGAATAGCTCATGATTATTTTTTTCTCCATTACTTCTAGTATCTTCTTGAATCACGACTTTATTTTTTTGCAGGAGACGTCCCACACCAATAAAGAGAATCGAAAAAAGTTGAGGTATCCACACACTGTTGGCAAGACAAGTTTTGCTATAATTCGCGAGGTTTGATGTTTTCTCCTATAGTTACTATGACGTTGTTCACTTTGTTTAGGAAGGTTTTAATGGTGACTTGCATGTAACTAGGAAAAAAAGAAGGAAAATGTTGATGCCTTGTCAAGTAAGGACTTATTTGTGGCTACTAGAAAAAGGAAACCTGGTCGAGTATACAAGGACTCATATGAAGATACAATGGCCAAAATAGTATGAAATTTTTGATTCTATGTTGATCGATATGAATTTTATGTCCTTATATATATGATCGATTCAATTTAATTGAACTCTCTTCTCTTGAACCTGATATGTAGGCTGAAATTGAGAGGATAGAAACTCAAGAAAGTGAAGATGTTACTCAATCTGTTGACGCATTTACAACAGTTATGGGGCAAGATCATCCAGGTCGAGTACGATTATATGGACGTGGAGTAACCAAGACTCTTTTGAAACAAAAACAGGGAGTTTCTGGTACCTCTTCACAAACTGTTGATGATGAAATGATGCAGAAAAAAATCGAGGAAATGGAAGAGAGAATGCAACAAAGAATGCAAGAAAAATTCAATGCGCAAAAAGATACAATGGAAAGAGATGTTACAGTGAACATCATTGCACAGCTTCAACGTCTAAATCCAGGATTAACACTTGATCCTAATATGCTAAGATTCACTGTTGGTTCGCCCGGAGATGGGGCTGCTATTTAACTAATCAATCGTCCATCTGTTGGCTATAACAATCATGGTTAGTTCCTTTACTTCTTCTTCCTCCTATACCACTATTTTCTTCCCTCTCTGTCCAAGATTTTCTTCTTCTTATATTCTATCTTGAACAACTCCATCATGATTCGTGTACGTCACTATTAATTGTTTGCTAGTTAGAACTAGCTAGATTGGGCGAAAATTCCTAAATACTGAGAAGGGCCTGCACTACAGCTAATCAGAACCTTATTCAGTGTTTCTCCTGACCAATATCCCATGGCAGACCTGGGAAGGTAACCCACAGGGGTATAATCGTGATACATTCAAGGTTAAATTCAAAATCTATAACCCAATTTTGAAGTATTAATGGTTTGTTAAAGAATGTGTGTGGTCCTGCTTGCATAACTGCATACCATTTTCAGCTGTTCCTCTGGTGTTACCAGTTGTGCTTTCGATATCGTTATTCAACTCTTAAGTATTGAATTGTTGCCGAGTATTGACCTGCCCAACTATTGAACTATTGCCTCAGTATTGAATTGCTGGAGTATTGAGCTTTTGCCTAAGCATCTGACCTGTATATGAGGCTGCCATAAGCACCAGAACCTTTTGCATAATATTAGCTACTTTATGCTCTTTAATCCTAGTTTCAAGTACACCCATTACATCTATTTTATGTTTCTGCCTTAAGAGTCTGAGTATTGAACTGTTAATGTCTGAGTACTGATCAACTGTTAATGTCTGAGTATTCTGACTATTGATCTGCTCTGTTTCTTAATGATTATGAAATTGCCTGTAAGTTGCATAGGTTGCACTCGCCATCATTATACTCCAAATTCTGCATATTTCTTCAATTTTGCATTTACTCGGTTGACGTAGTTGTGTTTTCTATAGCTCATAATGTCTCCTATTTAAAAGTGAGCATTATTTACTCAATGCAGGTCCCATACATGTTTACATTGTTTCTTAAAAGTGTGAATAGCTATGTTGTTAGGAGCAATGTTACATTAGAAGTCTAGGGATATCAATGATACCAATGTGGTTGTAAAGCAAGTTTTTGGGAAGACTCTAATCAGCAACTCCTCAATGAAGTTCGTTGTAAGCTGCCTATTAAAAACATGAACATTAATTATGAATTTTTTTTACTTTATAAGTTAGAGGAGCTATTTTCTTTGGGGACAGAGTTGCATTAAAATATTAAGAATGGAGTGGAGTTAGAGATTTTGTAGGGATGGGGCAGGTTAGAATCGGAGGATTTCTTCCGTGGTATGTAATCATTTTATGGTTCTTTAAGAATACAATTCTATTTTTCCTACCGTCTTGCCTTGTTATTGTTGTAGCCAACCTTTAAAACATCACTACATCAAGTAGTTGTGAGGTAATTTGTTGCATATAATGATCTAGTGCCAACTGCTATATGTTCTAGTGAGTGAAAAAAAAGCTATCTCCTCCTAGTGAGTGAAAGAGTAAAAAAAAAAACAGCCAGTTTTTGTTTTACATAACATCTAAATAATTAAGTTAGTAGGTACACAAGAAGATAAAATAGGAATTTTCTGCCGATGAAGAAAGTAATATAGTTATTGTCTCCTTCTAAAAGTTACGTGTTACTCTCTGCCTCCTTCTTAAACTTAATGTTAATAGTTTGTTTGATTGAGGTTCTCACTAATTATCAAACGGATATGACTTTATGCAAATTCTTTTTTGTAGGTATTGAAAATGAAGAAAGGGGAGAAGATCATAGCAATGAAGATGATCTTGACCTTACTTAAGAAGATTTTTGAATTTTTGATAGATGTTCTAATATTCGTTGTCCTACCAAACATTTTAAAACTTATACCGTAACTCATTAGTACTGATGTAAAACCTAACAAATCATTTGGGTTTGAACATATGTTTTGCTTTTAGGGATATATATTATTACCCTATCTCTTGTTAGATATTTTGAATTATGAATGTTCATAAAAGTTTTTGGAAGGATGACTAAATATTATATATGCATATATTGTATTATAAGTTATTATAAATATATTGATAGTGTCTTACAACTAAGATTTCTATTTCATATAGATCAGTGCAATATCTTGTTAGCACCGTACGTTGAATAGATAAAGTATGCAATTGCAACAGAACATGAAACCGTTGCAATAGGTTAAACAACTGTTGCAATAAAACTGGAAATCATTGATTTATTATAAAAAATAAATGATGTTATAAAGGAAATAACCGTTGTAATATATAATCTAAGGCAACGGTTATAAACCGTTGCAGTTACAAACTATTTCCGTCGCATCAGAAGGATGGAACAACCGTTGCTATAGGAGTGCCTATGGCAACACAAACTTACAACCGTTGTAATAACCGTTGCAATAGCTCTACGACCACGCGAGCTGATGTAACGCATGGAAAACCGTTGCCCTAGATCTATGGCAACGGTTTTTCTATCTATAGCAACGGGTTTTCTATCTATAGCAACGGTTTTCTCCGCGTTGCCATAGGCCTATTTTCCAGTAGTGATCATCACGTAGTTCATAGTGATGGTTGTCGGTTAGAGAATCTCCCAATAGAGTTAAAGAGTATTTTTATATATCACTTATTATGTTGAGTTCAGAGATGAGAAAATATTTTGTAAAGCATAAAATGATTTAACTCCTTTATTTCTTTACATTCAACTTGAGTACATTGTTATCTATTCCAACCCTTTCTTTCAGTTATTTATTATTCAGCTATATTAGATACTCGTACATTCAATGTATTGATGTCATTCGACTTGCGTCTTTTAATGATGCAGATACATGTTATTAGTATCCTTAACAAGAGTCTGGTAAGATCACTTTATGCGCTCGTCTTCTTATAAGTGAGACCTCCATGTTTTCAGAGTACTCCAGCTTTATGAGTTGTTAATAGTAGTTCTTTTGAGGAGTCGTGGGTCTTGTCCCGACACTCATCTTTATATAGTAGAGGCTTCATAGATAGATAGTTTTGGAGTGTCTTTCAGTTTCAGATATTCTTTTTAAAACTTATGTTTCAAACTCAGTATATTCAGTGAAGTTTCAAGATTCCGTAAACTGTTTTGAAAAGTTTCTTTCAATTTCATTCGTATGTATGCTTGAGTTCATCTTTCGCTTGTAGTCAGCCAAGATGAGGGTTCGCTTGGGGTCCAAAAATTGTTCTCGAGTGTCGGCCACATCCAAGGTGTAGGCTCGGGTCATGACAAATTTGGTATGAGAGTACAGAGTTCAAGTGTCCAAGGGTGTCTATGAAACCGTGTCAAGTAGGATCATATTTATGGTTGTGAGGGCTCCACTTATATAAATGAGGGACTATAGACATTTAGGAAAAGTTCCCCTTCTTTCATACTCTAAATCATGCAGTAGAGCTGCATCATAAGGAAATTATTCAAAACTCATACGTTTCTCAGATTCATTCGACTATCCCCCATACTCAAGGTAGTTAAAATGCAAAGTGTTACGACCTGGAGTTACCGCCTAGAAGCGACACGGTGTACTTGATCCCGAAGGGGTCACTTACAAGCCCTTAGAATAATTATACACATAAAGTCATAAGAATAATGCAGAAAATTTAAAACTTTTATAATCCAAGTCAAACTTCATTTCATAATCGAAAATCATAAGAATCTAGACTTTGTCTCATTTACCATCTAAAACATATGAATACAAGGTTTGGGACTTAGCCCTTTACATTAATAAAGTCTCAATATAAGAAGTACAATAGAAACTAGAAACAATAACATCTTGTACTCGAACTTGAGGACTCACCAAGCCTAGGGAATAGTCAACTCAAGCTTCCCTTGATGGAAGTAGAAATACATCTCAACGATCGGAACCTACACTCATAGTAGATGTAGAAGAAATGGGTTAGCACATAAAGTACTAAGTATGGAAGAATGCATAAAAATCCTTGAAATATGATAGAATGATATTTTTGTTGAAAAGTATGCATTTGTCAAGTTTCGAAACCAACATGCACTTTCATTATAGAAGACAAGCCATATTCACATTTATACTCATCACATAGTAAAATCATTACCTTAGCAACCTCTAAGGAACACTAGTGCAATGTATGGTTTGCATCCCATAATAACAACCATACTAAGTGCTCCTTTGAAGCTACCTTAGTCATACATATCATCTTTAGACCTCATCATAATCAATAGTCATAAATAAGGAAATAGTCATGTACTATACTTGAACATAAGGAAAGTCATTCATGGCAACTATCCATTCAACATACATGCATACATTCATGTCTTATCATGACAAAAAGGAACCATCCCACAACATCCTACTAAGTCTACTTGTGCAATGTAACAGTGAAGTCCCATACCCCTACTCCTACTAAGTAAAAATCACCAAGAAGTCATAGTATATTTCATATCTCATTCATTATCTTATCATATATGGAAGAATAGCCATAATCAGCATAGACCATGTGAGTGACATAGAATCCGGTGTTGTGTAACCCCACATTGAAAGAAGGTGTACTACTTGCCTAAGGTAGAACTAACATGTTTAGCTTTTTAGGTGGATCCACTAGCTAAAGACCTATATGGGCACATAGTTACGGGATAGAGAGGTTTCTTCTAGAAACCCAACCTATTGTATTGTCGGAGGAGCTTCCATCTCATGAGATCATTTGTAGAAAACCCGGCCTATTGTATTGATGAGAAGGCCTCTACCTCATTGACCATATCCTATCGATGCTAAGCATTATTTACCAAATTATACATAATTAGTCTTGAATTGTATTTACATGTTTGAAGGAATATTTTATCCTTCATTCAATACAACCCCTAAAGTAGCTCATAGATTCATTTAGGTGAGAACTAACTTTCAACCTTAGAATCAACATTACTATGTGAGTAAACCTTTCACATTATGGTTCATAGTGTTTCATGAGAATAAACTTTCAATCAACACAATAACATTATCATCATCCTATACAATTCGTACATAATCAAGTGTAAGGTAAGGGAAGAATGGCCTTTCAACAATACCTCAATTTACACAATAGTCATAGGATCTTCACTTTCTAAGTGAATTATATGTTCATACACAACTTTCATCAACATGTACAAACCCTAGAAAATTTCCCCTTCAAGGGTCATGAATCATGCTTCACAATTAAAATTAGAAATACTACACTAGGCATGAATGGGAAAAGATTCAATAACTAGATTAACATAGAAACAATTCATAGTGTTCATCTTGCATCAATAAACCCATCACAATTCGTGAAATTGGGGTCACAGGGTAATTCATGGGTTCATGGGGAATTTCACACTAAAAATCACCATTAATCATAAAATCATCCATAATATAAGACAATTAACATAATGAAATCATTTTTGGGAAGAACTCATGGTTAGAATGAAACCCTAGTTTTATGTATTTGAAACCAAAGAGTTGAAAGGGCTTCATGGAGAAAAGTGTTCCATGAATCAAGTCTCCCATACCTTGATTGATGTTATCCTCACAAAACTGGAGTGAAAAGGATGGATCTTGAACCCCTAGCTTGACCTTGTTGATGTTCTTCAATGGAGTCTAGAGAGAGAAATATCTTGGAGAGGATAGTTGGTTGAGTTTTGAGTTTATGAGTTGTGAGGTGTTAAAAGAGATTTCAATAGTTAATATATACTTATATATGTATAAATAACTAATTTAAACTGTCCCTACCATTTAATAATTAAAATAGAACTTACCTAATTTAATTAACTAATGGCCGAAATTCTTGACATCATTGCAGACCCTATCCACGACTCCCATTTACGGGGCATGGATGGATCCACGGACCCTACTGGTCACTTGTGGATTGGTTCTGGGCCTAGACTTTTGGCCTTGGTCTAGGACTCATCCACGAGCCCCCATCTACGGGGCGTGGAATGGTCCACGGACCGTGCTGTGCAAGTGTGGTTTGGTACTGGAACTAGGAGATTTTGGGGGAGTTTGGGGAGGCTATGTCCTGACTCATGACTCCCACCTATGGGGTGTGATTCAACCCACGACTCGTGGGTTCCCCACTCGTGGATGAAGCAGCTTTTGGACAGGTTTTGAGCAGCCCCTTGGCCCTCATCAAGGACCCTTTGGGGGGTCCTTAGGGGGGCCATGCCTTGTCGTACAGGGACTAAAACATTGGTACTAACTTATGGAAGTCATTTTACGACACTTATATTTACCTTTAACTCATTTAGGACACTAGAGTACATGTTAGGCTCTAGCTTAGGTCATTATATTTTCGAGGTGTTACCCAAAGTGAGTTCATTATCGATGAGGTACTCTCACCAAAAATCTTGATAAAGTAATGAGACTATAGTGGGGCTTAAGAGAAGCCCACGAGTGAGCTTAAGTATTGAGATTCAAAAGAATGCACTCTCATTCATATTAATTGTGCATTCGAACTAAAAGCGAGTTGTATTCTCGGACTCTTTTCTGTAAACCTTTTTTCAATTGAGACCCTTATGCGAAAATGTGTTTTGGATCTTGGGTAGTATTTTCACCTAAAAAGTTAGTATGAGTTATGCGATTATAAGCAGTAGTAGTAAGAGTGCTCAAAGTTAGAAGAATTCATGCTGAGGTTCAGTAATCTAAGAAAGGGAGATAGTGATGAGGCAAGTTATGTTATTGTAGTCATGCACCTAGCGAGTTATTAATGAGGAGTATTCCCTTATGTGTAAACTAAGAAGTGATGGGTTTGTGAGGATATCATGATAGGAGGTACAGTAAGAGTTACTAGTTAGGATGAGATAGAGTATATTTTAACTAGAAAGGAGGTTATGATGATGTATCATTGTGTTGGTAACGACCAAGTGTATGTGTTGGATAGAAAAGAAGGAGTATTCATGAGGTGATCGATCTAAGCTAGGCTTATGATTTTTGAGGGAGAGACCATAATATTCAAAGTGTTATAGAACTAATTAGGAAATGATGTATAGTAAATGAGTAAATACTACTTAAGTTGTGAAGTGGAATGTGGCAGTAATATGTAAGGATGTAGACTGAGAGATAATGATTGACTACTTGTCATGATGTCTCAGTGGGCGATTGTTTCTTAATTTTATCTAGTAGCTGTAAGTTAGTATAGTAAGCGAGAAATAATATTAATATTCAGGTTTAGTAATAAACATTAAGCTTGAATTTGAGTTGAGCGTCGTGATCAAAAGAATGGCAACATGAGGGTGATAATGGTAGTGTTGAGATTTCAGCTGGTAGAGTTGACATTAAGTAGGTGAGGAATTGAGATGTTAGCTGCAATGCAGATGAGTGGTACAAGTGAGAGATCCGTACTTTTAGATAAGGGCAGTGATGTGTTGCTAAGTCGTGAGACTTACAAGAAACATTAAGAGGTGTACCGAGATTGTATGTAGTCAGACGAGGTTCATATTAAGTTAATGATTTTTAATGTGTGCCTAGATAGTATATTTGAGCTATCAATGTGGAGTAGGTTGAGGTGAGCATTATTTTTCCCTTAAAGAGTTAGATGAAGCGGCCTTATAAGCCAATGAGAAGAGGTTAATAGAGGCATCTTAGAAAGAGGTCCTAGAAGGAGTCTTCATACCTGCTTATGGAGAGTTCTGTAGCCATGAGATAAGCCTTTCCGAGTATTAAAGGGAATGTAGACCAGTTTATAGATGAGGGAATAAGTCCATTGTTTTCAAGTGTTAGTTTTAGACCTAAGGGGGAGATGATAAGATGAGAAATCAAGTTAAGTGTTGAGAATGAGATAGTTATGTCTTACGAAAGAGTGGTAGAGGTACATCAATCCATTCATACTCTAGCGTATTCCTTAAAGTTTAGTCATTTCATTATCATGGTGATGTTTCTTATATCAGAATTGTGTTCATGATCTATGCTCATACACTTCAAAGAGATTCACATCTAAGCTTAGTTTCCAAAATGAGGGGAAAAACCTTTAGATCATTGATCTCAAGCTTACTCCATAAAGTTATGGATATCATCCTCATGATATGAACTTATTAATATAAGCACTCATGTCTCATAGTACGCCCAATCTCGCAAATCCATGAATTACTCTCAATGGCTAGCAAGATAATGTTATGTCATGCATATTCTTATATAAGAATTCTCGAATGAATCATGCTTATGATCTTTTGCCCTAAAGTCCTTTCAGTAATTTTTTTTTGTTTTGGAGAGTGGTGTTGTTGATAGTAGTTGTGTGATGAGTCCACAAGTTGGACTCATTTAGGGGTTTATTTTAACAGATTTTGTGTCCTTAATTGCATATTTTGTCTCAATAACTGATGTTAATCCTTAAGTTTCAGGTATTTGGAGTTTGAGACAAAGCATGGACACTACTTGGCAAAAAGGAACAAAATAGCTGAAAAGATGAAGAAAAGAAGGCCTGAAGATCTCCTAATGCATTCGGTAAGTTGTCGAATGGCCTTTACCTAGCCCAAAGTTCCAGTGTGTTGAGCCCTGAAGGAAAAGATCAAGTCGGCAATATAAAGGAGCACTCGGTGTGTTGCCGAACAGTTTTGCAAGGCAGTACTATATCGCCCAATGATCCAGAACGCGAAGATGCTGAAGGAAAGAGCCGAAAGGCGATAAAGCAGACCGAAGGGCGGATCGCCGAGTACATCGGCGATCCCGAAAAACCACATCAAGTGACCTTTCACAGCACATTTTTTTGATAACTATAAATACTTGTTTGAATTTTTATTTAAGTATGCAATTTCAGATACAACATTTTATTTTTCTAAGTTTCAAGTAGAGAAACCTTGTTCTTAGCTTTTGAAGATTTGAAGACTACCATTTCCAAGAAATTGGAAGTGGGTGTTAAAGATTCTTCATGTTAGAATCGTTTAAAGTGAATATAAATAATACCCAGTTGATGTTACTTCGATTTGGTATAATTATCTTCCTTTTCTCTATGTCTAGCTAAATCCCCAATTCTTGGGGTATGATTTTGTGAATATAAGTTAAATTTCTTGTTGGGTATTGCTTATTTTTAGTCTATTTGCTATTTAAATGTAATTTCGTTTAGTAGTTGTGTTTGAACTTAATGAGATTGTAGTTGCAAATACAATTTCATCTTAGTGTTTTTGGCTTGCTCGAGAGAGAGGTCTTAAAACTAAGACTACTAAATCGATAGCCGGTGGTTATTGGGTTGTCATGGGTTCATCTCAAGAGAGTGAATCCTAGCCCTTTTCCCACACATTCAGCTCGAGAGAGTTAATAGGCTAAGGCGGAGGTTGTGCTTAAAGGCGGCAACTTGGTTCTAGAGATAAACTGAGTTGATTCAGGGTAAGTTGCTCGAGAGAGAATTTACCCCCACTAAAGTCTAGCCTAGTTACAAAAGTTACGCAATTGATTATCAATAGCATTTACCCGATTGTGTAGTTTATCCCATATTCCTATCACATCCCAAGAATCCCGTCTCCGTATATTCACATCTTTTTAGTTTTGCTATTTTAGTTATTAATCTACTACAAACCTCCCTGGATAATTGACATTCATGTCAACCCCTTAATTTATTATGTTTTTACTCGATAATGTTTTTAGCTATGGTTAACTTTAGCATATTCACTCTTAACTCTTAATTCTCAGAAACTGCTCCCTTGGGACTCGACCCCAACCTATTCGGTTAGGTTATATTACTATTGTACGATCGTAGACACTTGAATCGGAAGTTGTGTCTTGATTCACTACTAAAAAAACTGCGTTTAGCGACGAATTATATTCTGTCACTAAATAACAACGGATTCGCAACGGAATTATCATTTTGTTGCTAGAAGGACAAATAATTTTTCGAGTTATGATATAGTGACGCATTTGCGACAGAATAATTATTTTGTCGCTAAATATTAGCGCGAAATTTTGGCGCCCAAATTTTTCCTACGGATTTAGCTACAAATTAGCTTTGACAAATTTAATTAATATTTCGCGACGGAACTACTGCCGGAGAAAAGGTCGCTAGACTTTTAAATATATGTTTATAAAATTAAATTATTTAATGACGGAAAAATCCGTCGTTAAAATTTATTATAAATAAATATATTTATTTGATAGCGACGAATGTTATAATCAGTTGCTTAGTCCATTGCAAAATTACTTTTATGTTATATTTTCTAAGGCACAATCTTGTTTCAACTCTTTAGAACCTCTCTTAATCTCGTCCGTCCATTACCTTGATCACACTCAAGATCTAATCGTGCCCGTTCATTTCATTCAAATCAGCGGTCCAAATTCAGCAACCCATACCTTCCTATTTTAAACTATCTAAAAAAACCCAACCCTAAAAGTCCTTCATTCTTTCTCTTCCTCTCTCCAAGAGGAGCGTCGCACCAGTAGCCTCTGCCGCTCCGAGACATCGAGCGTCTCGCCATCTCCTGCGCCACCTCTCTCTTCCTCTCTCCAGTCGCTGCCTCCCTCCTTCCTCTTCCCCTCACTCCTATTTCTTTTTCTCCTCCTCCACCGGCAAGGACCAATGGCAGAGACAACAGCAGCAACGAAGCAAGCAATCGCCACCAGCTCCTCTCTCTCTGTCGAAACAGCAGTAGTGAGGCAGCGCAACAACAGCGACCGACGCCTCCAACCAGCGAAGCCCTCTTCTCCTCCTCTTTTCTCTCTTTTCCGACGAGAACAGCCATCAGGCTGAAGCAAAGTCAGCGCCCTCTTCTTTTTCGGCGAGAACGAACAACGTACTCCGACAGAGATTTTGAAAACTTTGAGAGGGATCTTAACGGATCTGTTAAGATCCGTCCAGGTAAGTTTTTTTAATTAATTTTATGACCATTTCAACTCTTCGCTCTTGTTTTTTAATTAACGTGAATTGATTAGTTTGAGAATTCGAGCATCTTAATCTGTCGTTGTGTACTAATTTGTCTTGCAACGTGTTGATTCTTAGAAAGCATATCTAGGTTGAAATTTTCTGTTCAGAGTTCATGATTGTTGTTTCTATTGTGGTCTATTGTGAGTATTATTGATTTAGTATGCAGGTTATAATCTTAACCAATGGATTTTATATTTTCTTCATTTATATAGTAAGATTTTATATTTTGAGCTGCCTTAACTTGATTTCTTCCTTGTTACTTTGATTTAGCCGATTAATTGAGAACTTTATTTATTTTCCTAAAATAGTTGTTTGTCTTTGCTTGACTATTGAAGCATATACCAAATTTGATTTATGTGCATATTTCACCATATTTTGCAGTTTGAGATCACTTGTTTTGAAAACTGAAAGTGTTCTAATTCCTTTTGCGGTTTGTTCTGATCATTGTTCATTTTAGAAGTATCATAATCCTGTCTACTTTTTTGCCCATCTCATGAGGTTACTTGGACATTGGAAGTATATGATTTTTGCCTCACAGTTCATATTTCCACTAAAGAGATTCACATGAAAAGTCCAAAACATGTGCAAACGTTTTTCTTTCCCTTTACTACTTGCAGGCTCAAGATCACTTACTAGGCGTTGTGGTGAAGACACCTTCCTCTAAAAACAATCAATATATAGTTGTAGTTCTGACTCTAGAATTGCCTTCAACTCTGGAAACTTCGTCAAATGCAAGCAACAAGAAAGATCAATTTGTAAAGCTCAAGATCACTACTTGCAGGCTCAAGATCACTTATTGCTTTGGATGATTGGGATCTAAAATATGTGATTTTAATTTTCTATATATTTTGAACCATCTATTAATATTATTTTATATATATTAATGTGGATTATATAAGGGGTATTTAGTAATTTTAATTTTATTTATTTCAGCAGTGTAATTTTAAAACAAAATAAATTAGATTTGCTAGAAAATTTTTTAGCAACAAATATAGCATCTATTGGGTTATTACTAGATAAAGGAATGATAGCGACAGACTAGCAACTAACTTTTTAGCGCCAAATGTGTTGGCTTAAATGACGGAATATGTTGCGACGGATTAGTGATGAAAATTTCATTACGAATTTATCAAAAATGACGGAATGAATTAAGAAATCAGCAACGAATAGTATAAATATAACGTCGGATTAGTCCGTCGCTAACAAGTGGTGACGGATATCATTCGTTGCTAAAACGTTGCTAAACTTGTGACGGAACTCATTTTTCGTCACTAAGAGATTATTAACGAGCGAAATAGTAATAGTCAAAAATCCATTGCTAATCCGTCGCTAATCCTATTTAGCGACGGAATATCATAGATTAGCGACGGATTTCGTCCGTCGGTAAACGCTGATTTTTTTGTAGTGATTACGCAAACATCAAAATGGCGCCGCTGCCGGGAAGTGGTGTTAGTTGAGAATTTAGAGTTTAGTTGAATTTTGGTTTTGTTAATCGTAGTTTACTTACTTAATATTTTGTTTTGTTTTGCTTGTTTGTGTTTAAACATGAAAAATGAGTATAAAGGGTAAAGACGTTAACCAAATAGATCACCCCTGTTAAGGTTGTTGAATCTTAGGGATAACCTTCTAACGTTCCAGCAATTAGAAGGCGAGGCTATCCATGATATGTGGTCAAGGTTTAAGATATTACTACAACAATGCCTGAATAATGGACTGCCAGCCAAATTGTTGCTAGAATGCTTTTATTGAGGTCTTTGTCCCGAGAATAGAAGCGCGGTCGATCAAATGTTCCCAGGGTGTTTGACAAAATGACCCTATGGAGTAGTAGTAAAACATCTTGATGGCTTGGTTAAAGCAAACAAGGAAACAAAGAAAGGCCAAGAATGGGCCAACTTGTTAATTCAACTGAATGATCTGTCCAACAAGGTAATGAAGTTGGAAGCAACTTCCAACAAGAAGAGCAAATACCTTCCCTCTCGCAAATGCAAGAAAATGAAGCAACATGAGGGTGGGCAAAATGGAGAGGTCCTCTCACTAATACTACACAAACTTGAGGAACAAGATAAAGTGTTGAATGAGATAAAAGAGAATGTCAAAATGCTAAATAAGATGATGACCTCCCATTCCATGATCATTCAGCTACAAGACGCCCAGATAGGCCAAATGTTATCCTGTCTCTACTCACAGCACCAAGACGGGTTGCCTAGTAATACTGTGGCTAACACTAATAATGAGGTTTGATTGGTGACTTGTGTCGTGCCACGAATTTAACTAAGGCGATGTTTAAGAGGCAACCCAAAACCCTTCAATGTTTTTATTTTGTTTTAGGAATAATGGTGTTTTGATTTTGTAGGTTTGAGTGTGGAAAGTGTGTAAAAAGTGTAGGTTGTCGATAATAAGTCCAGTTGGCGAATCGCCGAGTAGGTCGGCGACGCTGAGTAGGTCGGCGACGCCGACCCTGACTGCCGTTAGACTTAAGAAACTCTCACATCAGAGTCTGTAACAATCGGCGAGCACATGAAATTATTGGTGAATCGCCGACTATATCGGTGATCCCGATGTAAACTGCCGTTTGGACCCTTACTTTGACTGAAGGTTCGATAAAACTCAGCAAAGTAAGTGACCACTCGGCGAGCAATACTAATGTCGCCGAGTGGATGCGAACTGGACGGTTATTTATGGCTAAACGTTTTAGAATTTCAAACTCTTCACTTTCCATTATTTTTTTAAACTACACAAACTCACACCAAGTTAGTATTTTAAATACTTTTGCATTCCATAAATATTTTGGTTGTTGATTTGTTCTCGGAGTTGGATTTCATTGCCGCCTAGCATTTCAAAGTACCTTAATCGACACAAAGGTTGGTTTTTCAAATGTTGAGTTTACCTTCAAAAATTTGGTATTTATTTGCAATGTCCATATCGTATTTTCGCATGTTGGGCCTCTCTGATAGGATTAGAATGCTTAAATGCCAGTTTTAATTTGATAATCTTGTCCATATTGTTTTGATCGTCGAATGCATGTATTTTTATGTCTTAAATTGAGTTAAATTTTGTGGGGGTATGCTTGCATGTTGGTTAGATTTTTTGGGTGAAGTCTGAGTAGCCCGTATTTGTGCTAAATGGCATAAATTGCACAATGATGGAGTGGGTTACACCATTCTTAAGGGTAAAAGTCGTCAAATGGCAAATTTTAGCAAAACCGTGAAAAGTCTAGGTATTTTGGGGTAATGGGTGCTATGGGCCTGAGCTTATATTAACTAGTGTGTGCTTTGATTTTGTTTTCGGGGGTTATGGGGTTGAATTCGACAAGTTGGGTTGAAAATTGGCACGTTGAGCCATTTGGTGAGTTGGGTCGAGTTTGCCGAACAACTTGGCGGTTCGCCTAATGTCCCCATCTCTCCCTTAATTTCATGCTTCATTTGATGAATGATTTTGTAACTTTCGGCGAGCAGCTTGATGTCGCCAAAAGCACCCGGCGACTCGCCGAAAGGCTTCTTGTTTGCCCTTTGTCTGCACCCCTAAACCCTTGTTGCACTGTAACTTTTGGAGGACAAACCCTTGATCGCCTATAGCTTTCGGTGATTTTTCGAAAGGACTTTCCCATTGCCGACTTGCTATAAATTTTTAGCCAATCCCTTCAGCGAGCCTGATCTAGCCCGCCAAAGAGATTCGGCGATTCACCGACTTGATCGACGAGTATGTCTGTAGTACAATTTATGTGCTTTGATATGAATATTTACAAACTTTTCTCCGATGTTTTGCAAACATGGTGAGAATAAATATAGACAGGCCACCCCAGAAAAAGGCACAGGGCATTACCATAAATGAAGGGGGAGCAAATACTCCAAAGAGGAGAAGGCAAGAACTTCCACCAGGAGAAAAAGGCAAAAGAAAGAAGCACTCAGCTGAGAGAGTGGTTGTTGACACCTGGGCTAATTTGTCTAAGCCTGAAAATGAAAAGCCTTTAATTTCCCCAAGAGATGAGATCTGGGATAGATCACAACCCACATCCACCAGAGCTCCCTTAGTTGCCACCCCTCCTACAACAGAATCAGTGCCAGCTTAGACACTTCTTGTGACCCCTACGCTTCCTGTTATTCCTCTGCCCAGGCTTCTGAACAGATTGAAAGGTGATGGTTTATGAACCATCCTCGAGGAAAAGCTACTTTCTATAGAAGGCTTGGAGGGGAAGTATTCAGTTATGCGGGAGACCCTCCAATTCCACTGATTCGAGTAGTTCACTCGGCCCCAAGGCCCCTATATTCCCTTTTGGGTCCGTAAGTTCTACACTACTTATGATGATCTGGTTCTCAAGAGCAAGAAGAAGGCCAATGAGTTCAGACTGGTTAAGGTGGTCATGGTCCGAGGCCAGGAGGTCGGGTGCAGTAGTGAGTACATTAATGTTGTACTAGGTAGAGATCTGCACTCTACACACCCGTTTGATGGATTGCATGTTGCTCAATCTTTGGATGATCTAAAGAGGCGGCTAGCTCCTTTGATTTCTAATACCACCCAGAGGTGGATCGAGGCGGGCGCCCCTATTAAGAAGAGGGATTTGAGTATTACTACCCGGTTTTGGTTTGGCTTTATCAGCAACAACATTATGCCATCCTTGAATGAATCTGTCCTCCGCCATTCTAAGGCGTCATGCCTAGGGTCCATCATATCCAAGAGGCGCATATACTTAGGACTTCTGATTTCACAAAACATGGCTATGAGAGACAAGCAGAGACAGACTTCTCTGCATTTCCCGATCCTGATCACTTGGTTGTGCCAGCGCACTGACGTACCTTGGGATGCTGCTATAGATATTGAGGTTATCCCATCTTCATCCACTGACATCCGATGTATTAAGGCCGAGTACACATGAGATGAGGCTAACGGGAAGAGAGCAACTCCAACAGATGCTTCTTCGGAGGTTGATGTTGATTCGTTACCGGCATAGGCATCTTCGCCTACTCCGTCCTCCAGGCCTTCAGGTATTTCTACCCCTCCCACTTTTTCATAGGTTCTAGGAACCTCCACCTAGTCCCTGCTAGCTAATATTACTAAGGCGATGATCCTGAAAATGGGCAATTTGGCCTATTAAGCTGATGTGAGGGAGACCCGACTTAAGAGATCCATCCCAGGAATGATCGAGAGTGCCATTCTTGCTGCACATACCCCTCTTCAGACTTCTATCGATGAGTTGGATATGAGAGTCACAGCTTGTGAGAGCAGACAGGGGGAGCATCCGAGGTGACGGCTTTGAAAGCCGAGGTAGCAGATTTGAGGAATGACGTAGACTATTTGAAGTCTACAGACATCACTTCACTGATTCAGGCTACAGATGATGTGGATGCTCTTGGGTCTTCAGGGATTCCACCGGATACTATTGGCGACGCACACCGGGAAGCCTGTAGTTGAGGAGTCGGATACTGAAACCGACAGGAGCAGATTGGGGTACATGAGGAGAACATATTTAGAGATTTGCCAGATCTTGCAGGGATGGTTGTACAAACATCACTGGTAGAGACCTCCATGGCTGTCTTTAGTGGAGTAGTTGCTCATGAGGTGATTCCGAGCACTGATGCCCAGACAGATGCAGCGACTGCATAGACAGGATCCCCTCTTTACCTCCCTCTCTATCTAACTTTATTTTGACTTTTAGATATTTTTATTTGCATTTGAGGACAAATGGTTTTTGTTTGTGGGGGGGGGGGGGTGAAGCCCACCTTTGCGGGCTGATTATGACTTTTGTTTTGTTTATA
>JAJOOR010000666.1:0-64566 GCA_036250505.1 Solanum acaule
CCCCCCCCCCCCCCCCCCCCCCCCCCCCCCCCCCCCCCCCCCCCCCCCCCCCCCCCCCCCCCCCCCCCCCCCCCCCCCCCCCCCCCCCCCCCCCCCCCCCCCCAAGCAAAGTGTCATCAGTCATATACCATGTAGCAATTCTGAAGATATGGCAGAGGCAGTATATGGTGAACGGTGAACGGGGTTTGATTGGATTTCCTTTGCGTTGTGTATTTGTACTTAGGTGTAGAGGAAAAAAAATATGTATATATATATATAAAACTTGTTAACGGGTTCAGCCTAATGTCTTTCTTGAGCCGAGGGTCTATTGAAAACAACTTCTCTACCACAATAGGTAGGAGTAAGGTCTGCATATACTCTATTCTCTCCAGACTCCACTTGTGGGATCACACTGGATATGTTGTTGTTGACGGGGTTAGCCTACCAATACTATTGTTCTATATTTGAGTGCCAAATAAAACAAGATGACCTCTAATTTTATCTAGCTATGATATGTTGCTTCGACATCTAATCAACTCGATGTTTTGCAATCCAGAAAGATGGTTGCTTCAGTACTACTACTAATTCTGTTACATGACATGATCAAGTCTGGCTTGCTTGGTTTGTACTTCATTAGTTTCTTGAAAGATTTATTAACAATGTGATTGTTGATTAGCTGATGAAGTGACTTGGCTTATGGCTTTAGGTGTCAACGAAGGCTCGAGAAGTTTCAGTGTTGATGCCAGGAGAAGATGTCCCTACTTTTCTAGCCAATCCTGCTCCCGTACCCTGTCCTCCTGAACGCAATCCATGGCCTCTCCATCAACAGAATTCCTTGCCCGGTCTCTTGAACTTGGACTCGAATGCACAATAATCCTAGCTAGCTCAATTTGAAGGCAAAACACATTCAAAATACCAAAATGATGGAGTTCACCAATTGGTTTTTTGTTCCTCCCCTTGGCTCCTTAATTTAATGTACATATAGCATTTAGGTATTGGCTTGTTCAAAGCTTTTCTTATATATTTAATTGAGCTTGAGGGTTTTTCTGAAACAGTTTTTTACCTTTCTAAAATGAAAAGTTTGTGTACCTTTTTCAGATCAACGACCGTAATTGTTGTTATAATTGTTTTTCTTGTCTATGACTGGATCCCAAAATTATTGACCATTTCATTGTATTTTATGCAATCATACAAAAGTACCAGTGAGTAGCAGAGGCGAATAGAGGATTTTATGAGTTATGAATTTTAGGACATGACATCTTATTGGATCAGAATTAAGATTATTTATATATAAAATAATTTTTTTAATTCAAATACAAAATTTAAATCGAAATTATTGAATTTTGTCGAAATTGTAATTGCCTCTACTTTGTCTTTTGCCAAATTTTCTCATTCTTTCAATAGGTCATTTGAGGGTTGTTGAGATGAATATAGTGGCATAAAAGCTACCAGTCATAGTGTGAACCTGCCCCATGGTGACAACTGACAAGTAACAACTACTCTTCGTCCCAATTTATATGACACAATTTAGATTTTAAAATTTAATTAAGTCTATTTTTTTTATTGTATTTTTTTTTATATATTTTGAATTATCAATTATTATGATTAATAGTATTTTTATGTAGTTTACAAATGTATAAATTTTATTTCAGAAAAATTAAAGATTTCATACGCAAATTTCTAGTTAAACTTAAACTGTTTGACTGTCGAAAAACGAAATGTCACATAAATTAAGACAAAAAGAGTATTTTTTATTTGTTTTTTTTTTCTTGGGAGGCAAAAACCAGAATTTTAACAATTGAATTTTAGAATATGATATGAAGTGTTATAATTGGATTCTAAATTTAATATTTGTATATATTTAATAAGTTTTTTTTAATTATAAAAATACTTGATCAAAATCTATTAATTCGACTAATCAATATCTGTGCTTCTAGCTCTGCTCTATTTCCATATGGTATTTAATATTTAATTTTGTGACCTGATTAATATCGATTCACTCCAAGTAAGATTCATTAAAGGAAAAAGTGTCTCGATTTTGTACTCTCGAAACTCAAATTGAAATTTTTTAATTAAAAATAAGAGATAATATTCATTCCACCGCAACATTGACAATGACAAGTCATAACTATTCAATATTAGTCAAACTTTCCCAATGCACAAACTGTGTATCAAGTATATATAAATGCGATCTCATTAAGTTTCCCTTTAAATGTCACATGCATCTCCTTGTTAGATATATCTTCCATTTTATTTTATAAGATAATGTTTGATTGTGCGTACACATATTTTTTTTAAAGTAATACTCTTCACACACATGAAATGTATAATTAATATTTATGATCATTTATTAGGTCATGATGAATAAATTAATAATTTTTGAGTTCAAGTAGAATTAGTCATATATATTTTGAAATAATTATTGGTAAATATACATGAAAAATTTAAATAATCTTAAAATTTTATTTGTAATACATGAACTTCAAAAAAAGCAACATATGTTCTTGAAAAACAACGTCATTTACTAGGTCCTCACGAATAGAGACAAACAAATTTAACCCAAACAAAGTTTGTCACACATATTTCAAAAAATTCATAGACTAATACTTCCTTCATTCCATATTAATTGAATTTTTGAGTTGTTTCACACCCTTTAAGAAAAGTAGATTAAGACATCAATTGAACATAGTATTCCTTTTTTACCCTTAATAATTATTGTTAAATTTATGATTAAAATAACTAAATATTAATTAATCACTAATTCCAATACTAACTAATGAAAGGTAAAATTGGAAGAACACTCTAAATGTAGTCTTGAAAACTAAACAATTAAGTTAATTTGAAAAATGAAAAATGTCTCAACAATTTAATCAATATGTAAGGAAGAGAGTATACATGAAAAATTGAGATAATTTAAAATTTCTATTTTATGACTCATAAACTCCAAAAAAGCAATGCACGTCTTTGTGGTCTTCAATATACCTAATATTTATATGATATACAAAAAATTGTCATTAAAAAATTATAAAAATGTGTCATTTGTCTTTCTTAAAACTAAATAATAAGAATAATACCAAACAAAATGAAACATAAAGAAAAATAACATAGATTAATTAAATATCCAATCTAACATTATGGTACAATTTTTTCTCAAGAATTATTAATCTCCAACTAATTTTTTTATTTTTATTTTTTAAATAAAAATAAAACATTCTAAGGTCACAAGTGGATTTTCAATAGATTCATTATTTCCACTTGTCAAAGACCTCTTGTAATTATTATTATTTTCTCTATTACCATTTCCCGCTTCCGCTGGACTCCGGCGCCGGTCACCCAATTCCGATCTCACCCTTCCCGGTGACCTACCGGATTTCCTCGTAGACGGGCATCGACTTATGCTGTTCCTCGTTCCTCCATTAATTTGATCTCCACATATCACCGGTGACCTTGATCTCCTACCTGAACACTCACCATTATCTTTTCTTGATAACCCGCCCATATTCTTTCCTGACCCGACCCGACTCGGAGAGTTATTCCGGGTCTGACCCGACCCGGATAGATGATCGAATTTTCTAGCTGGAGATGTGTTACGGACCTGACCCGACCCGGATAGATGATCGAATTTTCTAGCTGGAGATGTGTTACGGACCTGACCCGACCCGGATAGATGATCAGACTTTCTAGCTGGAGATGTGTTACGGATCTGACCCGACCCGGATAAGTTACCCGATCTTTTGACTGGAGATGTATTGTTCCGGTAATTTGCTGGAGACCTCTGCCGGATATCTATGATCATATCTTTTGAATTCGACCCGACCCGGATAGGCCTACCGAGATCTTTGATCGTCTCTTTCGTACCTGACCCGACCCGGATGCTCCTACTGAGTTCTTTGGTCATCTCTTTCGGGTCTGACCCGACCCGGATTCTCTTGCTAGGCTCTCGGGCTATCTCCTTTTGATCCGACCCGACCCGGGAGAGTTCGTCTTTAGGATTGAAAATTCTTGCGATTTTGAAAACATGAGTATCATGAATGTTATGGGACTGATTTTTTTCAATAGAGAATTTTTTTTCGAGAATATTAATTTTTTCGTCATGAATACTATGGTTTATGGGGTTATTGATAATAATCGGAGTTTCCGATAGAATTTCTTTGACTTCTTCTTCTTGTTCAAGAAATGGAAGGGTTAATGGTGGAGATCTATGAGTAGTTGAGATTTGTAATTTGGTATTAGAATTTGACGGTGTTTTTTTAGTAGAACTAAGAACACAACCCATTTTTTTTGGATGATCGACAAATTAAAGAAGAAAAAAGTTTGACGATGCAAGTGTTGCTTGAGCTTTTAAAAAAAAGGTTTGAAGAAGTAAGATTAAGAATTTCTAATATAGGAAAAGAACATCGGAATTTGATAAAATGGATATCAAATATCGAAAGATACTATCGATACGAAGTTATGCTTTGAAAGTGATGTAACATAGACTAACACATTAGAGTAAGTATTTAGATGTGGAGGAGTTTTTTGGTTGAACTAGAAAAACAAGTAAAATTTGATCGATAGAGTGACTCGATTTGATCGATACATAACCTCACGATCTAACTCATATTTGAGTATTGATGAAATAATGAATTGGTGATGGTTGAATCGAAGCTTGAAACTTACAACTTGAAACTTGAAAGATGAAAAAGAATTGGGAGGGAGTGAATGGAGGGAAAGGGATGAGAATGATAAGTCAATGAAGTGTATCTATTGTTATATCTATATAATTTAATTATTATTATGTATAGACAGGTGGGATGATATTGATTTGCATTAATTGCATGGGGTTGGCAACAAATAACTAATAAATGAATAAATAATATTAATTTGAAATGAATCTAATTTTATTTCATATTTGACATGTCAAAATATTTTTGAGTTTTTTTTATTTTAGAAAAATAAGTTTTTTTAAGACGATTCAATCAATGTAAAATGCCATTTGTAGAACTTATTTTTATACTTTCACCGGATAAGTTATTTTCTTTATTTTTAAAAAAAATTATTTTCTGAACAAAATATTTTTCAAAAAATTTAATCTATTAAACATGAAAAAAATTGAAAAGTATTATTGAACTCAACCTTAAATGAAGCGTAGGGTTGGGGAATGGGGGTAGGGGTAGGGGTAGGGGTAGAACCATAGGAGATGGGGAAAAAATGAAGAAATTAAGTGTCCATTTAGGGAAATTTGTATTTTCTCTTCAAATTAAGAAATGATTAGGGTTTAGTAATGGTAAGCTTTATGATTGGGGAACATATACATGTGAAATTATGAAATTGATTTGTATGTATTGTGGTGGAATAATTAAGATTCATCCATCCTTAATTAAAGGTCTAGAATTCGAATTTTTTAAAATAATTGAAAATGTCGCCCTAAAAAATAGACCATGTAGTTCATGAAGTAAACTTTATTTAGTCCTAATACGAATATCAGACAATGAATAATGAGAATAACAACAACAAGTGATACAACAATATGTACAATATTGGTTACTAAACTTTGTTTGGCATAACAACTACAAAAATATCTTAATTTTTTGATAAATTTTTGAAAATGTTAGAAGTAATTTTCTAATAGTTGACTGAAATTATTCTGTTATTATTTAGAGTCTAACAATATAGATTTCTTTATTCTTAATTAGAGGTCTCAGGTTTGAGTACATGAAAATGAAAAAATCTTGTTAAGTGCGCCTCTTCATTTTTAATTGGATCTCATTACAAATATCGGACCACGGATGAAAAATAGAAAGGAAAGTCTATTTTTCTTTTGCAGATGAAATACTAGCTTTCATAAATATTGTGTTAATTGTGATTGGTGGCACTAGATCTCTCTCCTTATGATATTGTAAATATAGTGATAGGGGAACTCCATTCTTTAAATTAAAACTTTGACTTGGATTAATCTAATGCATATAATTAGATCTGATCTAACCCTTTTAAATCTCTAAATTTATATAACTATAATATTTTAATAATTAATATTTTGAAAGTTTTTAAAAAGTAAAAAAAAAGGTGAAATTTCACATGGCTTAAATCATATTTGTAAATGTGATTTAAAAAAAAAAATACATATGAACTGTTTCTATTCCAAATTCATTAACTTTTTAATTCTTCAATTTCCTTGAGACAATATAAAAATCTTAAATTTGTGTACAAAACAATTTATTAACTCGTTAATTATCTCTATTACTGATTAGAGATGAGTTTTGAGCTCTGAAAATAAAGACATTCTTAAAAGAAAACACTCTCTTTATACAGGCATAGGGGGTGTAATTTAAATTAATCAACCGAATTGAACTTTTATGATCGATCTTTAATAAAATGAGATTTAAATTCTGAATCCGTCTAAGTTTATCTTGGGGGTTGCTTGTTGAGTCAATTGGCTATGAATGGTGTGTGACAGAGTATAATAACAACAACTTCACAAATGAATTAATGAGCTGCTGAATTTCCTCAAACACATGACAATTCAATGAAAAGATTGGTCCATGACACAAACCAATTATGATTTCAGTTCATGGCTTTGTCTTTTGTATAATAATGACTTCTTTTTTTTAATTTAAGGTTCGTTATTCACTTTGAAATTCAATTAAATTTAAATTTGCGTATTACATAGTTTATTTTTGAAAGTGACACTCCTAACATAATTTTTTTCATTTTTAGGAGTTGAAAGTTGTGATCTAAAGTTAAAAGTAGAGAGACTCCGACCATTCTACCACAATTCAATATGACTAGTTATACTTTCTCATATACATGTTATCTTTCATTTATACTCTCTCCATTTTTATTATGTATAGAGACCTTTAATCTGCTTATAAAAAAAGACTTTCAATATTATATTTTTAAAACTTATGATTTTAAAGAAGTGATGATATTTCTATGGTTACGAAAACATTATTATTAAGGATAAAAATGAGGAAAGTTTAAAGTTAAGAAGTAGTTATGTACCAAAAAGGTGTTATTTTCAGGGACAATTTTTTTTTTTTTATGAGTTACTCGAGCATTACATCGTTCATTAGTATTAATCTTTCGTCATTTTAAATTTATAATTAGTTGATTGACGGATAAGAGAGCTTGGGGTGGAGTAAAAAATCAGTGCTTAGCTCCATTTTTGCTCCACTATTTTCAAACCTTAAGTATTTATAAAAAAAATATTTGAAAATAGAATTGATTTCACACCGAGTTTTGACAACCAAATTTGGAAGCAATAAACTCGTTCAAAAGTAGATGATAAATATTTATTTTTTTCAAAATTATCAACTCAAATTAGGGTTCAAGACTATACTTCAATTGAGGAAATAATTCATGATGAGGATTTCATTTATTAAAGGAGACAACATGGTCCATTAAGTTTCATCATCTAACATTCAGTCCTGTCCCTTTTGCATTTAATATATGTCACCTACTAGTTTTGTTTGGTATATGGAATTTTTATTTATTTTCTCTCAATTTATATGGTGATGTTTGATGGAAAAATTTAATACCTTTCTTCTCAAAACAAGTGTTTTTTTAAAAGTTGGTTTAATTAATTTTTAAATTTAAATTGGATTAAATCGATACAATATCACTATCACATCAAAAAAAAAATTAGAACAATCTACCATCCGAACAACTCCCTCTTTGTAGTCACGTCTTATCGTCCTTTTACGGAAGGAGGCTTTAGAGTGAACCATGAGCCCATTCCAATTTCTTCAATTTCTTGGGCCAATGGAAGTGGATGGCCCAATGAGAAACATTGAGGAAGAGGATTACAAAAATGGCCCATTTGTGTCCTAATGATGTGTGTTAAGAATTACACAAACGTAATCATCAATTGCTTGGATAATAGTCAATAGACACTATTTGTTGGGCAATTTGATCATCAATTCAACATGGTTCTTGAAAATGTTAGAGAAATTTGGAAGGCAAGATGTTTCTTCACAGAGATCCCGTCATTATTGTCTGTTTTTTGCGCTCTTTAGGATTCAACTAACTTGAATTCGACAAAAAATTAACTTTTAGAAGTAAAACGTTACCTACTAAAAGCGACTTTAAAGGGCACTACCTTTGGATTTGAAGTTTGGGATTCGAACTATCATTCAAACTTGAAATTACGTTTTAGCAATTCCAACTTAAAATCGAAAGTGCTGGAATTCATATTAACAATTTTTAACGTCTATTCCGCAAATCTAAGTTTGATTTGTTTGGCTTAATTTTTTTAAAAAAATTTATAAACTTCGTCTATGACACAATTCCCCATATTTTCATTGTACCGGGCTAAGAAATAGATTTATTGGGGGATGAAATATCAAAATCTTACTCCTTCTATCTCTAATTAGTTGTCCACATTTTCTTTTTTAGTTGTCCCTAATTACTTGTCCATTTTGACAAATCAAGAAAGGACAATTTTTTTTTACCCATTATACCCCAATTAATTACTTTGAAAATGGTAGAACTAGTTTTTAATTCATCCACTTCATAATTAATAGAGGTAAAATGGTAAACTCACTATATCAATTATTGTTTTCTTAATAGGTGTGTCAATTTAAAAGTGAACAAGTAATTAGGGACAGAGGGAGTATCAAAGTTTTTGTTGTTTAGCTTTTGCTTTTTTCCATCTTCAACGATTTTATATTAATCGGTTTTTATTCTATGAGTCATAACCCTTGAAATGTAGGGTTTGTTTTAATCTTACGTGAATATGAGATACTTTATGCATGAATTTTTTTAATTTATTATTTATCAGTCAAGAACTCAAGATGATTAGATGTAGAAGAAGTTCATGTTAAAAGTCACTTGTAATATATAGTCAAGGCACCATTTCTAATCTCAAAAATCACGATTAGGTGTGTTTTATATTTATTCTTTTGTCATATTCTTAATTATTATGGGTGAAACATGATTTGGAATTCAAATATTATTATTGTGTCATCATGCATTTGTATTGTTGACACTCCTAATTAATTATGGAGCCTAAGCTAATAAACCAACCTAATCCATTTGCTAGAATCTGATTTAGCATTATCACATTCTAGTTCATAACAAATATTATTCGTCATGGGGTTCCTTTTTTGAATTATTTCATATCGTACTCCAAAAATGTACGTATTATGCAAATTCGAGCGATTCTTATAAATTTTTCATTTTTTACCGTTTTAATATATGGAATATATGCCTAAGGTGTGATATACACCTCATCATCATAAACTTGTAAATCCTGCTTAACCTGCCCTTTGGACATCATAAACATTACAAGACGTTCCATTTCCCTTTAATTTCTTTCCATAATAGTCATAATACAGTTGTATTATAATTTCATTAAATCTTTTTTAGATGCTTTAATCACATTTTAAGAAGAAAAAAAAAAGATAAAAAAAAATATTTGATACATTTTTCCTAGATCATAAGAAGATTTCCCATCACATCCAATAATCTTTTCTCCACTTCATCATGGTATGAAGTGTGAAGCATTTCTCCACTTTAGTGAGTCATGTATGCAATTATTTCTTTTAGTACAAATAAAATAGATTTTAAATTTGGTAAATTAAATTGAATATAAAAAAAAATTAAACTCAAAGTCATAATATTCAAATCAGCATATTATATTGAATATAAATAGAGAAAACTTCATAAATAACTATAATTTAGAGCGTAATTATGAAGAAACATAATTATTTCATAATACAGAAGAATTGTATCAATTAAAGAGTTGTATTCAAACGATGAGTATCAATTATATCAAGTAGAAATCAGTTGAAAACGCGTGAAAGAATTGTATCAACACATGTATACATTATACATTTACTACAATACCCAAAATATAGCTACGTTTCATATCTTTTGAAATTATAACTATATGTTTCATAAATACAATCTAAATATTTATTACGTTACATATTTTTTCCTTTAAATAATATATACAGACCAATGACCAAACCTAAGCTTTTGGTTCTTCCAAAATCTCTTTTTTTTGTATATATAAAAAGGAAGGGCTACAAGAAGGAACCAGATACCTTTTCATATTCTTGAAAAGCTTCATTGTAAAGTTCAATTTTTCAGATTTTTTTTTCAACATCTCAAATAATAATTCTTAAATACATTGATAGAAAAAGATAATACATCATAACTTCCTTCATTATAGTGTATAACAAGTCTTTATTGATTTTAATTATTACTCTTTTTACTATTGGTGTGTAGTCAGAAAAATAAAAATCAATTTCACCTTTCAATCGAATTAGTCGAAACTTTAAAATGAAATTGCAAACTTCCCTCAAATAATTATAATTTATACCACTCTTTTCATATATGGTTAAAGGTCCGATTTCTTGTAGTGTATAAAAATATCTTATGATAAATTATTAATATTTACCTAAACTACTATTTATGTTCCCCTTAAGGGTATTACTTAATTAGTACTCCATTTACTTAGATACATTCAATAAATCACTTCTTTATCTTTTTACATTCAATTGATCAAAATGACTAATATTATTCAAAATAAAAGGAAATAACATATATGGAAAAAGTGTAATGTGAGTATATATTTTGACTTACCTAAATATCACATATATTGCTATTCCAATAAATAATACCCCTCTCTCCAATTCATGTGACTTACTTTCCTTTTTAGTCAGTCCAAAAAAGAATGACACATTTTTATATTAAGTAACAATTTAACTATAAAATGTCTATTTTACCCTTAATGAAATGATTTACCGTCACACAAATTTCTATCATTCATTTTGAACCACAAGTTTTAAAAGTCTTTCTTCCTTTCTTAAACTTCGTGCCGAGTCAAACTACCTCACATAAAATGAAACGGAGGGAGTAATAAAAAAAAACACGGTTTGAATATTTTCATCCTTAAAAGGAGTTCGTTGAGTATGAGAATGAGAATTGAATTGAATCAATTAAATCAGAAAATATCTATTCCGGTTCCTGTATCAATCGAATAATCAATGGTGTTTTATCAGTTTATGATTTATTTAGGAAAATATTTATTTTATTTAATAACTTTTTTTGTCTTAAAAGTAAAATAAAATAAAATGTGGACCCCACGTCCAATAATAAAATAAAAATAATTATTTGTTTATGCATGGAAATTCCAACTAAGAATAACTACCAAAGACGTCCTCTTCCACGCGCAAGATTCCAATATAAAGCCGCAATATATGATTTTATAATTCATAATTATTATTATTATTTTTTATAAAATAAAAATAAAGTAGTCCACTTTCAAATTTTCTTCATCTTCTTCTCTACTTTCTCCAAATATTAGAAATAGAAAGAAAAAAAAAGTTTTTTTTTTATAGTTTTTTGGGATTTAATTCCAACATGAATGAGAAATCAAGAGTTTCAAAGGAGCTTAATGCTAAACATACAAAGGTAACTTTGAATAATTTGGCCTTTTTTGGTTTTGTTTTGTTCATATGTTGCAAGAGAGGTCGATGATTTATCAGAAATAGTTTCTTTACCTTTCAAAATAGGATATAAGGTTTGTGTACACATTATTCGAGATAACACTAGTATGTTGTTTTGTACATATGTTGTAAGATTACTTAGATTTTTTTTTTGATGATTTGTTACTAATTTGAATTGATTGTTTAGCTATAGAATTTGTTAAAAAGAAACTCAAGTTTGCTTTTGTTTAATCCATAAATTTAATTGTAGATCATATATGCTCATGACTAATCATTTTATTGTTGGAGTTTTCTTTTTCTGGGGTTAATTGATTGTTAGATTATGTACCAATAAAACTCAGGTTTCTGTGTCAAGTCAAATTTCGCCACATAAATTGAAACGAAGGGGGAGGGAGTATTATTTTGCTCAGAAACCTGAGTTTTTTTTCTTATTCAAGTAAATTTGATTGTGATTCTTTGAATATTTAGTTTTTTAAAAAAGGACGTTTTTGGGTTTATGGGATTAATAACAAATTGCTTTCTTGATTAAATTTTGATGGGGTTTTAGTTAAACAACTTTTATATGACATTCTTGAAAAAGAAAAAAAAATATGAGTTTTATCTGGTATTTTGGGGAATTTTCTTTTAATAGTGTTTCGAAAATTCGGAAATAACATCTCTACCTTCACAAGGTAGGTAGGGATAAGGTTACATACGCACCACCGTCTCAGACCGGACTTGTCAGATTACACTTATGTTGTTGTTGTTGTTATTTGACTTTCCTTGACAGGTAGGTGTTTTAATATTTGGACTTATTATTCCTTGACAGACTGCCATATATATATATATATATATGTATTTCAATGGATATTGATTTATACATGTCTTATTAATTTGACATGTCTGAGGTTGGTTAAGCATGATAGACCACATTATCTGTCCAATAAATTAAAATATATAAATAAACTATATCGAATTTTGGATTTGATATGTATCTGGAGATATTTTTGAAGAGTCTGTGTTTCGTGTATATACATATTTCTTGTTGAATTTGGTGGTATCTACCAAAAATGTTGTGTCAAATAATTATATTGTGGCTGTACACAGCTGTATATATGTGTTGAGAAGGTCATTGAAGGATTTTCTTTTTACTTGTTTAATAAGTAATAGCAATGTTAGGTGTAAATGGAATTTTAATCATATTCAATTTTTCTCGTGTCCTTTTTTTTAGTGCTTAGCTCTAATTAGTCCTTGTGTGTCGGATCCACCAAAATAGTGCATTTCTTGGAGGATTCGACATGTATGCAACATTATTTTAAGAGAGTCAGAGCAACGTAGCTTATCAAGTGTTATTTTGGGCTGCTGTTGGTTTGGGAAAAGGTAGTTCTTTGTAGACAGCACTGAGACAGAATTTTGAGGCTGGATATTGATTGAGTTGCTAAGAGGATTTTTAATACTCCCTCTGTTTCAATTTGTTTGTCTGGTTTGGACTTTGCACGTAGTTTAACAAAGGAAAGAAGACCTTTGAACGATGTAGAATGTACCAAAATGTTCTTTCATCTTACGGTCTTAAACATGTCATGTGGAAAGTCTGAATCACAGAGTTGCCAAAAAAGAAAGAGACATTCTTTTTGAAAAGGACTAAAACTGTAACGGAGGGAGTAGTACTCATACATATTCTTGTGATTTGCAATGTGGTTGTATTAAAGCATTTCTCTATCTTCAAAATAGACGACTTTGAAGGTAGATTTCCGATAGGTATTGTAGATGGAAACATGATCAATGTTAGTTTGGGACGGAGGTATAATAGTAGTTGTTGTTACATTGCAAAGAGAACATGTACGTAACATGATCAATGTCCACGCTCAGTTAGTTTGGGATGGAGGCATAGTAGTAGTTATTGTTACATTGCAAAGAGAACATGTACGTAACATGATCAATGTCCACGCTCAGTTAGTTTGGGACGGAGGCATAGTAGTAGTTGTTGTTACATTGCAAAGAGAACGCGTATGTAACAGATATTCAGTTAGAAGTATCAGTTAGAAGTATTCTGTTTTCCCCTTTAAGAAGCTAGAAATTTCTCATTTTCTTGCAGATACTTGAGGGACTACTCAAATTGCCAGAGAATCGAGAATGTGCTGACTGCAAAGCCAGGTACATCTACGAGCATTACTATCAGTAACGTGGACTAGAAATGAAACAGAAACAAATGTGCTTTCTCTTTTCATCGAAAAAATGAAAGCTATAAACGTAATGACACACTCAAACGCGTTTATTGACTACTTATTTTATGCAGAGGTCCAAGATGGGCTAGTGTGAACTTAGGAATCTTCATATGCTTGCATTGTTCCGGTGTTCACAGGAGTCTTGGAGTACATATATCAAAGGTGCCGATTTCACAGCTCTGCTTCATTTTGCTTTCTTTAGCTTTATGTTTTCGTCTTGCCATTACGACTGATCACAACCTTTGTGAACAATTATATTTACTTTTTCCACGTCCGTTCATTTGCATACTGAAGTCTGAGTTCAAATTTTAGACGTTTTCTCATAACCTGTCTATGGAACTTATGCATTATCTGTATGCAGGTAAGATCTGCTACATTGGATACTTGGCTTCCAGATCAGGTTGCGTTTATTCAAAGTGAGCCAACCGTGTTTTCCTCTTCTTCGTATTATATTTTATGCAGTTGTTTCTTCTCCTTGAATAACTTGACTTGTTGTTACTTTTAGCAATGGGAAATCAGAAATCGAATAGCTACTGGGAAGCCGAGCTGCCTGCCAAATCCAACAGAGTTGGTATTGAAAATTTTATCCGAGCAAAGTATGACATCATAGTTAATCGTTCCCCGAATTATCTTACTATTATTATTAGTTTCTTCACCTGAACTTGGAAATGTTTCATTTCATGATCAACTTTACTAAATACCGCGAATGTGCTAGATATGTGGAGAAAAGATGGATACTACGAAACGGGAGTGTGAAATCATCTGCTGGTGGCAGAGGAGAATGTAATTCGGCTAGTAAACCTAAGACTGAAAGGGATGCAGAGTATATCAAGCAGAGCATGTCGTTTTCTCAAGAGAGGAAATCTTCTCCATTACCGGATGCAGATAGAACAACGCTTGCTTTGAGGAACAGATTACATAATGCACCTTCCGAATCACCTAAGAAGCTGGTAAATACAACTTTTAGAATCATTTTGGATGGTTATATACTCCCTTCCTTCCGTTTCAATTTGTTTGTCTTGTTTTGACTTGAAACGGAATTTAAGAAAATAAAGAAGACTTCTGAGCATTGTGGTCTTAAACAAGCTGGAAAGAGGCATTCTTTTTGAATCGGACTAAAAAGGAAAGTAAGACAAACAAGTTGAAACGGAGAGAGTATCTTAGCATGAATTGATAAAATGTTGGTTTTCAATGTTCTTATCAGGCTGCTCCTGATCCCAAACCAGAAGTTATTCAGACTGCAAAACCGGTAGCCTCCGTGGAAGAACCAAAGCCAAAAGCTAATGTAATCCGTTGCTGTCTGAATAACTAATGTTTTTTACTTTCTCTTCATACTTTCAAGATAGATAAGGATTCTGATGTTTAGACATGTTTAACAGGTTTCTCCTGATCCCCGAGAAAACGTTGTTCAAAATGTAGAACCATCAATCTCTCAAGTCGCAAAAGCAAAGCCGATTGTATCAACCACTATCATCAACTATGCTGCTAGCGTTTCTAAAAGTTATAAGGAAGCCACGAAAGCAAATGGATCAGTTTCCAAAACACAGTCTGTTGCAAGCCCCCAGCGTATGTTCCTCTATCTAAATGATTTGTGTGGAGTAAAGAGGAAGTCATTATGCAGATAGGCGGATCCAGGATTTGAAGTTTATAAGTTCCTAACGCGATCTCAAATTCATATAAAACACTAATTAGGCCCACAGTCAAATATTTATAGATATCTTACCTACTGGTTCCCGTTACTCTCTGGATCCGCCACTGATTATGCTCAACTGCTTACTCTTCAGAACTTGCATCTATCTAATAACTTGACTAGAATAGTTGATGTAAGATGCTTGAATCTTTCACCACTGACATAGTCTTCGACATTTCCAGCAGCGGAACCAAAAGCAGTAATCCAGCATAATGCTACTATAGAAAACAAGAACAAATTTGATGCTGGAATTGAGGAACTGATCAAAGATTTTCAATGGAATACGCAGCCGGTATCAGCAAACCCCTTGAACAATGTGATTAATGAGGTAATGGATCTCTTCGACGAGGTGTTTCCTTTGTCATTTCTAGTTATAATTGCAAAATCAATCAGTTATAGCAATCACTACTGGCGAATCCCCTTTGGCATGTTCATGTGTTTGCTTCTTTATATTCTGAATCCTCTTACTGAAAATCTTGGTTCCGCCATTGACTACTGGCATAGCACTGCGCTAATACTTTACAGAATCGATCCTGCCCATTGTAGACATTGAATCTCTAGTTAGATAATAATCTGGTGCAAGTCACTGTTAAAACGTGCTATTTTCTACGCCTTTTTCCTTTCTCTGCATATCTATTTTACTCATTGTAGTCCCTCACGGATTGTCCTCCTTCCGTCCATCAGCAGCAACAAACATCGCCAGCTCCACATCAGCCTCAGCTCATGAATCATTTCAGCTGTTCACAAACCGCCTATCAATCATCAAACAGTAACCAGTATATTTCTCAAAACTGGGGAAGCATTGGCACTCAGATCCATGGGGCTAAACAGGTTAGTCCATTGAATCGAACGAGTTTTTCTAATAATCCTAAATCAAGCATTGTTTCTTACTTATCCTCGACGTTTCATCCAGATGGGAGGCACTCAATATTTACACGCGTCTACACCACCAGCCTATGCTATGAATCCCAGGTACTTGAAGCATTATCTAAAGTTTACAAATTGATTATACCGCGCTTTCTCCTCCTTGTTGAGACCATGTGTATGTTCCCTCCTTTAGGCACATTTTAAAGCCTAATCTATACGTAAAATGATGTTGAATCAATAGCTGAGAGATGATGATCTTTCAGGAGGTATTAAACATGAAAATAGGAGAAAGAAAGAAACACAGAGCTCATTACAAAATGTTACACTTGTCCCTCGTCAAGTACACTGTCCTTAAAAGGACATTTCACTCATAACACAATGAAAAAAATGATTATGTATATCCCAGGATTCAACAAGCTCTTCCAGTCATAAACGGAGAGTGGTAACAACAAATTAGAAGATAAAACAATTTAACATAGGAGATATAAACTCGCTCTGACTAATAACTTGGATCAATCCTCGTGTCCCAATTCTCATGTGTGTGTGAGTTCGATCTCCTTTCTTGCTCGTGAATATGGATCGTTCATACATTGACTAGATATACGATAAGCCAATAACTTTTTTTTTTTCGAATTTGCAGCATGTTTTCTGCAATGCAAGGAGTACCAATGAATGGAACAACATCAACAGGAGCTATTAGGCCTTTATCAAGTTTTCCAACAGTTCCTGTTGTTTCAATGCAATCAGGATATAATTACGATTTTTCATCGTTAACACACCAAATGTTATCGAGACGATAAACTATATTTACTGCTCGATTAATCGCGATTTTTTCGATTTATTTAGAATCTGCAAATATTGTAAATGTATACACATTGTTACATAAACTTCTCCAATTTTTTTCTTATAGGTGTTGAGCATAGCAGGGAAAACTATACTTGTGTACAATGAATTATTGGTTGGTCCATGTTATATACAATATTTTTATATGTATATTAGATAAACTGAAAATGTGGTTCTCCACATCATTGGATATAGAAAAACATACTCGCACCTGATGTTTACGTCAAATCAATCTGGTTTTTGATGGTTGTATGTATTTTGATACTTTAATAAAGTTGTATTTGGAAGGCAATTTATCCAAAGTGAAATATCCTGACGCGAATTTGAATTAATCCAACATTGAATTAGATTATTTTTTTAAGGTAGGTGAATTTTTAAAGAATCTTGAAAATCTGTAGAGGAAGAAACTATTGGACAACAACCAAATCTCAAATATCTATTATTCTTAGTTTCAATTTATATGATGATATTTGATTGCACGTGAAGTTTAGAAATTTATTAGATTTTATGGTCTAAAATAAGTCATATACATTTGTGAGATTATAAATCATCTTATTAAATATAAAATAAAAAGTTTAAATTAAATTATTTATATATAAGTATGGCATATAAATTGATACAGAAAGTATTAGATTGTACTTGTATCAATAGTCAACATCATATACCACCACCAAAGGTTGCGATGAGATGGTAATTACTTCTACATTTTTAGTTAAATATCTTGAAATCAAATCCTGAAATAAAACTGTTATTAATCAAAAATATTTTACTTCCAAAATAAAATTTTCCTATGCAAATCTGAAGTAGTTAAATTCAAAACGATTATCGAATACTAATTGAAAAATGTATGGATTTGTTGGCCAAACTTATTATTACTAACAATAAGTCAAGCCCTTAGTACCTACATTTGTTAGGGTCAATTTTGGACTGAAGTGTCCCATCAATTATTAAGTTATTATCTAACATTAAACTAATGAGTTAACATTGACTTTACATATTCTTATTTGACCCAATCACTTATCTTTCCACATATTATTTTGTTGTACCAAGTTAATAGGAGTTAATTGTTTCGTTAGTAGTGGAGTTAGAAATTTATATAAAATAATTTTAGAATAACAATTTTTAATCTGATTCCTTACCATTCATCAAAATTTTCTTTTATATCAAAAGGGATTCAATAACTTACATATAAATTCAATTAGAGGATCAGATAAAGTGCCGAAGATGACTCCATTCCTAGAAATAAAGCGCTCCTATCGAAGAGAACTACATTTTTAGAACTCAATTTGAGATCATTGATTAAGAATAAAAGTTGATTCTCAGATGATCACTTAACTCATAGTTAAAAAGTAATATTTTTTTATTTCAATTTTCCAATAAAAAATAAAATTTTAAAATAATAACTACAATATTAATTAGTTGAATAACCATTAAAAAAACTGAGACAATAACTATTAGTTTATATTTAGGTTTTAAAAGGTTTATTTTTCTCTGTCATTCCATATAATACTTTAGTTGTTAGGTTAAATACCAATTCATCACAAATAATTTTGTCCCTTGTGCACTTTTAACACCATTCACAACTATTCAATTATGAAAAACTATTTTTGATCTCGTTTTCTTTTTATTTATATTTTTGTTTCACATTTCAACTACTTTTGTTGTTTTGTGTTTGTTCACAATCATGTTATTTGCTGTATTTGAATCCAGTCTTTGTTTGTAGACCATTCTAAAAGTTTGAGCCAAAAAGAAAATGGAATAACAACTTTTTGAGCCAAATGAAAATAATACTATAATTAGTGACACACTCACACTTTTAAGTGTTGTTCTAACATATATAGTCATTATAAATTTTAGCTCCAACTAATTGTGTCATTAATTAGCTAAAACTTTAGTTAATATACTTTCAAACTTTAATTTGTATATAATTAGTTAGTTAGTATACCTTCTTACTTTAATTTGTGTATAATTAGGGGCGGACCCAGGTATAAAGGTTCGGATGCTCGAGCACCCACTAACCCCCACGAAAATTTTGTATATGTATATAGAAAATACTGAAAAGTTGATATATAATGCACGTGAGCACCCATAGAACAAAACTCATTATGGATGCTTTGGTTTTGGAGTTTGAATTCAAAGATCACTAATGCCCTCTGGTGTGAGGGTTCGAATCCGTTTATATTATTATTGTTTTTGGTACTTCATTTACTAACTAAACTATAAAAACAATAGTAAGTTTTTAGAAAGAGAAAAAAATTTGGCTTCAACACCAGTGGTGTAGCTATCCTTATGTTTCATCGAAAAATTGTATCGTATACACAAGTAAAATGATAAATAAAAAAAAGTGGTTAAATAACCTATTCTGAACACTCTTAACACAATATTATGATGTAGCCTAGTGATTTCAGGCGACTTAAAAAAGCAAAGACACACAAACTTAAAATGTTTTTGTGTTCGAAGTTCACTAATAAGCAGCTCTTTTTTCACTTGGTAAGAAGAGCAAGTTCACTTTAGCACTTGGACATCCTTTCTGAAATTTTTGGCTCCGCCACTATTGAGCACCCACAACCATCAAATTCTGAATCCGCCACTATATATATAATTAGTTAGTAAGTATACCTTCTTACTTTAATTTTTGTATAATTAGTTAGTTAGTATACTTTCTTACTTTTATTTGTGGTAGTTGATTTGCTAGGTCATGAGTGAAATGGAAAACAGTCAAAAGGAAAATTTATCTTATATTATAAATAATTATGTGTTAAAAAAATTACTATATTATACTTATCGTTAAGTGTAAGTATACATGTGATGAGATGTCAGGCTGCCATAAAATGGACGGTGCATAACTTGCAAATGATTTCCTATAGTTACTCAACGAGTTTATGAAATATTACGTACATAAATAGCTAGAGTTATGATGGATTGAATATAAATTTTTCGTTTTCGCTAAGAGATTAATTTTAAATTCAAACATTATATATAAAAAAATTCTATTAGGAAATATTTTCTTTTGAATAGCCTTTACGCAATAAAAGTACAGATTAATAAAAAAAATATCAATATCAAAAAAACGAACATCAAATTAAAAAAAATATATTATGGGCATTAGGTGACAGTTTGCTTTGCTTGACTTGACTCACAGGAAGAAAAAAAGCGTCATTTTCTTCTTCTTTTTATTTAAAAAAAATTCCACTGCTAAATCTATTCATTATTTGATTCGAATTGAAGAATATCATATACGTTATTAAAAAAATTCAAAAAGAGAAATAATCACTAAAGATGGTGTTAAACGGGTAAATCCACAATTATCGATTTTGAATTAAAAATTTTGAATTTGAGTTTTGATATAAAGTCACACTAAAATATAGGTCAAAATTGGCAGTCAAAACCAAGAAATTCGACATCAAATTGATGAATAGTGGATCACATGATTGGTTAAAATCCAGGGATAGCCAACCTTGTATATGTTGGTGTTTTGTTTTTTTACAAATATTATAAATACAAAATATCGCTACTTGAAATCAAATTCAAATATTTTTTATGACTTTAGATAATTCTATCCCTCAACAATACATGCTATTTGCTGAAATATTTTTATCGTTTTATATTTACTTCTTCAACTATAATTTTACACTTCAAAACCCAACCTTGTCTTGTTGGTTTTTGTGGAAAAAAGTTAAGAAACTACATCAATTTCCTTTAAAAGATCATAATTTTTGCGTGGAAAAAAAAAGAAATCAACAAACGAAATCAATTTTCCCTCAATGAAGAATAAAATAATTAGAAATTTTTCTTAATTAATATTTTTTAAGAAACGTATAAAAGAGAATCATAACAGATAATTTGAAATGAAATGAGTATAATATATATCATACGTATTAAACATAGACACTAAGTAATTTGTTTTTATATTTAACGGAACCTATTTTACAAAAAGAAAAAATCATGTTGATTACAAATTCAGAATGCAAAAATATTAACGAATTTGTTATTAATACAACAATAGGTGTCATTCTTTTTAAGGGATTGTTTATTGATTTTATCTTGTTTCAACATTGTATAAAAAAGAGATAAATGTTCCAAACGTAGTAAATTTGATTTTCTCAAGTAAACACCAATTCTATTTTGTTTGATTTTCTTTGTATAAACACCAAATACATTCATTGAATTTTATTTTATTAGGATAGTTAAAATTAAACTAGATTGAACCATGAACATTTCAGGAGCAGAGATACAAGTCTGTCAAATAATATATCTAATATAGTCCCACAAATAATATTAATAAAGAGTAAAATATATACACAAATATTTCTTAAACTCAAAATCGTAAATCCGTCTCAAAATGTTCTTTTAGGAAATTTTTGATCTCCCTAATGTAGAGACCCTACTTCTTATAAAGGTATGTTTATAAACATATCATATGATATGATATGTTAATATTTTCATGTTTATCATATGTGAATTCCATTTTTTCCCTTAAAAACTTTATAATCAACCAAATTATTTCAAAAAAGTTAGAACAAATATAATATATAGTTGTTTGTATTTTGTTTGACCAATGTGCACAAAAAGTCAAATTGTCGGCCCAAAGGCAGCCAACCAGAAGTCGGTCCACATAATATCGGCGCAGTCATAGCCACGGATTCCCAAATAATACTACACACTAAACGTTCAAATTAAAATTTGATTTGGTCAATCTAAATTAATAATTATACACCAAATAAATAAACTATTTTAATACCACGTTAAAGAAATAAACTTTTAAGCCTAAGTTAATCACAAAGCTAACACAAAATATAAGAATTATTCAAAATCATATGACCTCCATGTCTCTTAATATAATTGATAAAAGAATAGATCTTATACCTAACTTGACGTCAAAAATTAGTTCATGAAGCAAAGATTATTCAAGATTATAAAAAGAAACCATCTTACCCCTAAGCATAGACGTGGAAACTCAACACCTCGTCACACGTTAAAACTAGACATTTGAAATTTAGACAATATGAAATGAAGGTTGATATTACGTAATCAATGAATTAAGATGAGTCTGACTTTAATATCATATTGTGATTAAAAAATTAACCTAGGTTAAATACATGCATGAATAAAGTAAAATATTATCATTAATCCAATAACCATAATTACTAATGAGAAAAATACAAGAAAAGAAGCTTCCCTTGCTTACTTTCTTTGATCCAACGGCTCATATCTCATCATATCCAATAAAAATACGCGTCCTCAATTTATATATTATCTTTTTTATTATTTTTACCTAATAAATTTGAAGATTCAATTAATTTTTTTATATATTTTTAAATTTTTTTGAATAAATTGGAATTTTAAATTTCTAAAAATAAATATTTGCATGCTTCTGACCGCTTATTTATAGTGGTAAACTCCTCACTCTCAACAAACTCTGCAATTTCAATCTTCTTCGCTCTAAATTCTCACACACATAAACAACCATTTTGCTAAGAATTATCAAACAAAATCGAAGAAAATGGAATCATCGACGAGCAATTTGATGTTAACGGTGAAATTTCTGTTAATTTCAATCGGAGCAGTTTCTTCAGCCATTGCAATTAAATCCTCTGTTCCGTTGATTTTATATGAATTTCCTACGATTTGGTCCGGTTTGATTTCATGGTTAAAGCCTCCGTACCTCTACATTTTACTCAACGGTATAATCATCATCATCGCCGCTACTTCTCGATCAAATCGTAAGGAACAACAACAATCCGGCGAGCAATCGCGGTCCTTAATTTCTGCCGGAACACCTCCGGTGTACTCAGATTTGGTAACGATTTCCAGATCTAAAATGTCGGAGTATGCGCCGGCACTGGTTGATGAACCGGAGGTGTTTGAGGTTACTCCGTTGATTTCTACCGGAACGCCTCCGGTGAAGTCAGATTTGGTAACGATTTCCAGATCTAAAATGTCGGAGTACGCGCCGGAACTGGTTGATGAACCGGAGGTGTTTGAGGCGATGCCGTTGATTTCTGCGGGAATCCCTTCGGTGAACTCAGATTTGGTAACGATTTCCAGATCGGAGATGTGTGAGTATGCGCCGGAACTGGTTGATGAACCGGAGGTGTTTGAGGAGAAGACTGAACCGGTAATTGAACCGCCGGAGGTGGTTGAAGTAAAGTCTATGGTGACTGTAGTGAATGAAGACGAAGGTGAAAATGATGAATCTGTGATTTCGAATTCGGTTTTTACGCCGTTACCTGAAGTAGAAACGGAGCTAATTCAACGGCTAACGACTGAGAAACCGCTAGTTTCTTCGAGGTTCAGTCATCGGAAACCGCTGATGAGGACGAGTCCGGAAGGTACGAAAAATCTATCAATTTTTTTTATTACATTACTCTGTTCCGATTGATCATCGAATATATGCTTTTTCAAACGTTTATGACATAGATAAGTTAACCATAGTGTGTTTAGGTTCAAAGTGAAAGATCAAAATCCATACCTAAAATATCTCGATTTTTTGAGTTTCTTATCTGAACTATCACGTAAACACACATGAACTATTAGTTGTTTGAGTTTCATAAATGAAATTTCAGATAGAAAAAATGAACAATCCAGAGTTTATGTGTGTTTCGAGGTATGTTTTTGACATGTAACATATAGATATTCAATTGAAATTGATCATAATTCAAGTATCTAAATAAATATACACGTTTAAGAGATTGTCGATTTATTCCATCTTATGTTTAAGGCTAATTTCGTAAATAATTAAATTTTTCAGGGGTGAAATCACTAGGGGTGGCTAGAGTAAAGAGGCAAGAGACATTAGAGAGTACATGGAAGAAAATAACAGAAGGGCGTCACGTGCCTCTCACGAGGCACGTGAACAAGTTAGACACGTGGCAACATCAGAACCAGAACCAGAACCAGAACCGGGGAAGTGAATCCCCGGTTCAAAACATAAAAAAAGCACTTGAACCGTCACCGAGTCAAGATGAGCTAAACCGGCGAGTTGAAGCATTTATTAAAAAATTCAACGAAGAAATGAGATTGCAAAGAGAACAATCATTACAACAATACACGGAGATGATTAATCGTGGAGTTTAAGTTAAGTTAACTTTTAGCAATTTATACTATATTTATTGGTTAGAAAAGTTTTTTATTTTTTTTTCAACAAAAAACTAAGATTTTATTTTATTTTTTGTGAATGTGTGTGTACATAGGGGGAAATAGTGCAAATAGGGCAAAAGTTTGTGTATATAGAATTGTAAAATGTTATTTTATTGAAAGAGTGTTAAACTTGGGATAAATGAAAATTCAATTAATATATTATTCTCTCTATTTTATTTTGTTTGTCTGATTTTGACTTGACATAAAATTTAAGATAATAATAAAGAATTTTGAATCTTGTGGTCTTGAAATAAAGATATGTGGAATGTATCTAGATGTCTTTTAAATTTGTGATTGTAAACATGTCAGGTGAAAAAAAATCGAAAAGTTTCTGAAAAAGACTTGTTTCTTAAGATAAATAAATTGAAACGAAGAGAGTATAAAATTTCTCGATTTTCAAGTCAAAATTTGGGTACATCAAAAGATTCAAAACACTTGTTTCTCTCGTGCCAACACTATATCAGTGTCAATGAACAATGATTTGCGTGGTTAGTATGAAAATGGAGGCCATGGTGTAGGGCCTGACCCGACCCGTACTTGGAGTTTTGACAAACAAAAAGTCATGTGTTTATTATGCGACTTCACTAATTATAAATACTCGGACGAGGTTGGTGACACGTAATAAATCTCCTAGATAAATCAATGAATATTGGTGATGAGATGTGAAATTTAGATCAAGCGAGGAAGACGTTAGGTATACAAACAAAAATCTAATATTAATAGTTGAAAAGAAAAAGATAACTACAATGTATAAAATATAAAAACACTGTTAATAACCAACATGATTATGGTAATACTGTTTCACCCTTAAACAGAGGTTTCAGGTTTGAGCCCTAAGTATGGAGAAAATTATGTTGGGAACATCACCCCCGAATGAGCCCTACAATGTTTTAATACTTCTTTATTCTTTCTTTTATTTACCCTTTTTTATTATGATAGTATATACATGACTTTGTTTAATCACAAAAAAAAAAAAAAAGATCTCCTTCAAGAGAAAAATACAGCCAAAAATGTTTTTTTATGAAATGGTACTAGGAGAAAAAACAGTTGCCAACCCTTGATCTACTTTTATATGGAGTTTGCCATATGTCATCAATGTCTTGTAATTTGATTTGTAAGTTCCTTTACCTCTTGCAAGAACCTCACCATCTACATCTATAATCCCTTCTTTTGATCCATCATCTAATTGTGTGCCAGGCTCAAGAACTAACGCTTTAACCTGTAATTTGTTTTACAATAATCAACAACCTTAACTTTACGTTCAAATTAATTTTACATAAAGCATGCATTTTATCAGTAGTTTCAACACATAACATGCATGGAGTTGAGACGATATATAATTAACTAAATGGGTTGACGATAATCATGGTATCAGAGCAGAAAAGATGTATTATGTGGTTCATATCTCACAGTCGCACCAAAATCAAATGATATTTCATGAGTTTGGTACAGGAAGAAGAATCAACACAACACATGAGGGGGCTTGTTGAGACAAAATAATCAACTAATCAAATGAAATAACGTTGATAGTTGATACATTTCAATAAGTAACACAAAGAAGAGAGTTTGCTTAACAGATAAGAGCTTGCAAAATGGAAGCTTGAGGATGAAACGAAAACTCTACCTTGAAGTACAAGACATGTGGTGATTTTACATGGCCGCCTTTGCTCAACTCGGTCATCAATGATAGCAACGCTAACTTTGGACAGTCCTTTATCACGACCAAGTCCAAGTAACCATCTGAAAACTGCAAAAGTACCAAGGTATAATTTAGGTTTTTCTACAAGTAAAAGATTCAAGTTATGCGCAGGTTCAGGGAAGGGCGGACCACAAGGGTCTATTGTACACAATTGTCTTACCCTTCTACAGCTCGAGCCCTTGACCTTCTAATCGCATGGCAACAACTTTACTAGTTATGTCAAGGCTCCGCCTTTAGTGTAAAAGATATACTAATAGGTACCAATTAAGTTATGTTCAAAGTAACAAAAACCAACCTTGGCGTCAGGTGCTGCGAGAGTATCTTCACCTCCCCAAGGTACATTATGAAGCCAGACTGATACAAAAGGCCCCTCAATCTTACGGTTGAAATCCTTCATCTGCAAAGAAGGACCACAATATCCCTTGTGCTGAACGAAACTCGATTTAGCTTCACTAATAGTTTCACTTTCCGGGTCAGCTGGTTCTCCAAAAGTTTCATAGCCTGGTGCAGCCAGAAATTTTATACAACCATTGTACCTCCTAAGGCGAAATATTCGTTGTATTGCCTGGCCAAATAGTATCGGACTAGCGATTAAGAAGCATAATGATGATGGTTAAGACAACTCGTGTACTTAAAGTACCCGGTACCACTGCCTTAAAGCAGTGTGAGCTGTCATGCCATCAAATATGATGATACGAACAAAATCCAACTTGACATTTAGAGGTAAGAAATAATCAAGAAACTCAAAGAAACAGAACGTGAAACATACATAATAATCTATTCGAGCACTACCCATCCATCTATACTTCTCAGACTCGATATCAATATCAGCTATAAGTCCTGGAAAACAAGAAATCTTCAGAGTCAATATAAATATCAGCTATAATTGTCTATTCTGATTCGTTAAGTACTTAATTATAGGACGAACTCAAATCAGTGTCGTTGAAACCACAGGAAAGAATAGAAGATGTAATACCCCAGGCAAGCATCAGCACACTAAAAAACCTGTTCTGCCCCTGTGTAATAGTAGCTACATCTAGTGATTGCTTGTGCCCTGCAAGAAACGAAGCTTCTTAGCCGTAATTGAGAAAGAAAGAGTAATTGAAACTTCACCATGCAGAAACTACAGGTTTTTTTCTTCCAAAAGCCTAGTAATTCTCCACCTCTAATAATAGCAAGTGTTGCATTGGACGCAGTACAGGGAAGACCAACAGCATGTAGAAGAGACTTTGCCATGCCGTTTCCGGTGCCTGTATTAACATTATGACTCACAATTATAAAGAAACTGAAAGGGTTTCTACATACTAAGCTTTTCCTAAAAGTTACTAACCAACGACCATGCAAATCATAATGTAAAAAAATCAACCAAAAGCCAATGATGTCGAAGGCACACATAAACCAAAATCATTAGACACCGAAGTAGCTCTGAGTTCACAAGTTAGAAGCCAAATATCTTCAAACAGTTAAAACTAGTTTACCAAGATTAGACATAATGCGTAGCGAAACTAATACACGTTAGCTTGGTGAATTCCTTTTGTTGGAAGTACAGACCTTGATTAAACGAGAGTTATGTTTTAAACATTGGTGTCCACTGTCCGTGCATTCATGGCATCCAATAATATGTTGAGATATAAATTATGATTCCAAACCTTAATTCTAATATGTTTACTTTTGAAAACTATCACTTAGTACATTAGAAAAAACAATTCATAAATCACGCATCTTATTTTATGTGGTTTCCAATGCATTAGGAACTTATGACAAATAAAGAAAACCAGGCCTGATCTGAAAAAATGTCGAATTCCAGTGACAAGCGATCTTAAAACATGAGCCAAACAGTAGTCCATAAAAACTACAAGTGTTTAGGCAATTTTACACTCATTAATTCCACCAATATTTATCCCAGTTTATTTCCCAAACAAATCAGGGAGGTACTTATGTAATATTACGGGGTAAAACTGATTGCATCCAGCTTAACCTCTACCAAACAACAGCGTGCATGATGTGATTGACATAACAGCTCGGCTTCCCACCAGTCGCCATATAAACTAAAACTAGTATGAAACAACAGACTAAAGCTTAAAAATGATCCATTCTCAGCCTCTATATATGATCGATAAGTTGCACCATCATTTTCTCCCTGGAACAGGCTGCGTAGCATCTTACTTATCCTTAAAAGTCCTTGAGGTGAAAGGATTGTTTAGTAGACACTAATGTTTTGTTGCTGGAACAAGTTGCATCGTGTCTAACTTACCTATCCCTGAATTTTTTTTATATTTGCTGACACATCATGTGTTAAGAGAATGTCTAGCCTACATGTACAGGTAATAGAAATGTGTGGCAGCATGTTGTACCTTTCCTTACTTGTCTGAAAATTCTATGTGGTATAAACATGTAAAAAAAGCTAATCAAAACATGCAAAACCAGCTTAGTGTTTATCAAAAAAAAAAAATAGCAATAGAGGAAAGGAGACAAACCTGCAGGTACTACTCCAAGAGGCATCTTTATTGCAGAATCCCAATCCTCCCTTTCAAGTAGTCCATTAACTACCTACTAAAAGTTGAAAAAAGAGAGTGTGACCGTGAGGGATCACCTGATATGTTTATCATCCATTCACTACAAAAAAATGTTTGAGCTTAAGCATATCATGCTCATGAAGCAACTACTTTTTCTTTTGTGCATCTCCGTTGTCGGTTTGGATATTAAGTGAAAAACTACATAGTAATGTATATGTGCTTTAACATTGATTGTTTGGTTGCTTTTCCCTATGTTGAAAATCCTATTGGCCTTCTTTAAGAATAATTTTCATCCATGAGATCCTCTTTCATTTTGAACTTGTTAAGAATAACAACAACATACCGAGAGTGATCCACAAGTGGGGTTTGCGGAGAGTAGGATATACGCAGACCTTAATCCTACCTTTCGTGGGGTAGAGAGATTGTTTCCGTCTCCAATAGAGTCATAGACCCTCGGCTTGAAAGAAAGAGAAAATTTTGAAGCATGGTAGCACAAAACCATTTTGAACTTGTAAGAATCTTGAAAATCAATTTGCTTAAACATCCAGTGATACCCGTTCTCTTATATTAAAAGGTTCGTGCTTGGGTGTCAATTTTGGAATCACAGTTAATCAATCAATGTCTTGAAAAATATCATCACCGGGAAGGAGCGAGTGTTACATATATCTCTGATACTTTCATCTTTCACATCTTTTAGTGGGAATTGTGTTTTTAATCAAAAAAATATCTATTGAGCTTTATAACTAGAGAGCATAACGCCAATCCACAAACAAGTAAAGCCCTTCCTTCATCAAGTATACGACGACAGAAGCTCTTGAGCATAATTGTCTAACTATGACTGTGGAAACGCAAAAAGACAATAGCTTGGCCAACCAATAAAAGAAGAATAAATAAAAATAGGCAACAAAAACCTACCTCAACCAAAATTCCATCCCCACTGACACAAACAACTCCATCATATCTCAGAATATCCAATGATTTAGCAACTTCCTTTGCATGTAGCTGATATTTAGTTTCTAAGGACAAAAATTAAGAATAAAAATCACAACACAGACTGAAAAATCATATAAGAAACACGAACTAGAAGTAGATAGCAACCTTATTAAAAAGGAAAAACTAGAAGCGGATAGAAAGAAAATTCAACAGTGCTAACCTTGCACAGTATAGTCAATGTTTGCATCGTCAAGTAGTGGCTTTACACTATCAATAAAAATCTTTGATGCAGATCTCTTTCCACCATAAGGATTCACAAACACAAAAAGTCGCTTTGGACGACCTGAAATTCCATAAAGTCACATACCCCATATCCATCATATAAAGATCCATGAAAGTAAAAAAAAAAAAAATATTACAAAGGCAGACATGATAAGGAGAATACTATCAATAGTTATGCTTTTACTAATGTTGAAAGCTACTGAGTCGATCACTTTAAACTATAATCAGAGTGAAGCATGCCTGAAATGTTTCTTTCTTCTGAGAGAAAGCAACTTAGCTAAAGAGATAACGGTATGTTTAAGAACAAAGCAATAATGGAGAATCAGCTTTTCAACCTCTCTTTTTCAAACATGAATTACGTAATATTTGCTAGTGGGATGTCTCTTATTTCATGTTCAATCACACAATGAGATCAAGCGTTGAAATAGAAGGAAACAAAAACCTCAATTGGAAAAAACAGGGAACTTATATAAAAGGGCAACCCCGTGCACCAAGCAACTCAAGCATCCAGCGGACCTGTAAGCAGGGGTAGGGAAAGGGATGCACCACCACTTGCATCTTATTAAAAAAATAAGGAATTTGATTCAAAAGTCGAAAAGATCTAACTCCAGTTCCCTTGATCTCCTTATAACAAACCATTGAACAATAGTCAGACATGGTAATGTCTTCAACTGTCAACCAATGAAACATTTTTAAGTCAAGGGAACTCTAATCCTAGAAATGTCCAGAGCCACTCTGAACATGTATTATCATTTTTGTGAAAGAATAAATAAGAAATTAAGCATCCAGGAATTCATACCACCGTTTTGTTGGAATCAAGGTAAAATTCACAAATTTGTAATTTAATCATACACCATCTTGATAACGAATCTGCAATCACAATCAATGCTTACGAGTACAAGATAATGATACCATTTCCATTTGTATGCTTTCATATACAACTATGTATAGAGATTTTGCATATTCTGTCTCTTCATTTGCAATTTAAACATATTACCATTGTTCAACGTGCTCATGAGAGTTCTAATTACAACTACACTTACATATCAGTATAATTCCACAAGTAAGGTCTGAGGAGGGTAGGATGTACGCAAACCTTACTTATACCTCATGGGACTTGAAATTGTATGTACATAATTCATATAGTAGTTGTTTTCACTAAAGCACACAGAGATGCACTCAGATAGTTTCTAGATTCATTATTCAGTAATAACCAACTAGATATTTACTCATATATATTACATGAGACTTTTACTAGTACTTTTTTCAATTCTATTATCATTTTTAATAAATATAAGCTCATACTTTTACCAAAACCATAGCCATGTTCCTCTATATACAATGACAATCCAAAAAAGACATATTTTTTGTATTATATGTGTAATTAATAACCTCTGTCTGTATACAGAGGACCTACACCCACATGTATTCAAGGTGTCCTAATCAGAAAATTACACTGGGTAATTAAGTAAAAAAAAATCTTCTATTTATATATATATATATAAACTTTATATTGACTCCCTTTGGTTACTTCATGAATTCAGTCATTTATATTTTGACACACTCCTAACTACTCCTAACTGAAAATCCTGGCTCCGCCACTATTTGTGACCAAACTCATAGCTTGTTTCAGTTAATGGGTTCGCAATTAAATATATAAATATTTTATGGATGTTCTAGTAAGGGTTCGTCCAACTCTGCCATAGCTGTATAAAAGTTTTAAGATTTTAACTTTTTGCATTATTATGGTATTTTAACCTATTATTTACTTTATTCTCGGTCCTTAACAGATTAGGTATATTATGGATAGTCACAATAAAGTTTATTGTGTAGCTCCATTACTCACTAAAGTAGGTTCTCTTTCTAGTGACAAATTATGTTGCAACTACTAAACAATAAATATAAGACCATCATCATATCACCAAGTATGCGGTCTAATGATCAATGAAAGCGGGTTGAGAGTCATATTTTTAGATTCAACCTCTAGTGGAGGTAAAAACATTTACGAGTCGTTTGGTATGCTCGATAAGCATATATAGTCCTAAGAAAGTACTACCTTATCCCTCATTTGCTTAACAAGTTAAAACAATGAAAATGACAAAACTACCCTTGAGTTCCCTCAAACTCTTTTTCTACTCGCTCCATCCCAATTTGTATGATATAGTTTGACTGAATATACAGTTTAAGAAATATGAGAAAATTTTGCAATGTTTCAAAATTAGCCTTAAAAAAATATACCTTTATAGATTTTTTGCTAAGTAAGTGGGACCCAACATAGATAAAAATATTGATAGTATCTTTAAATATTTGTCAAATAATGAAATTTTTCTTTCTTTTTAGATTCTAAAAAAAACGAATCATATAAATAGAAACCGTACTAAATAAGTTGAAGAGTATTTTTTTAAAATAAAATATGCAAATGCACATTACTTTTAATACAACGAATCAAATCGTTAATAAGAAATAATACAATTATAACTTATCACAACATAATTAATCTCAATCTTCAAACCAAACGTCTCTAAGTGATTTCTTCGTATTTGTGATGGTGGAAGGCATTCCGTATAATTAGCAGAGATGCAAGCAAAACAAATTCAAAAAGTTATAATAAAAAAATAATAAAATTACCAAGTGAATCAATGAACTCGTGAAGCTTTTGACTCCAAATTCGAAGAGAATCCTCAGTTACCATCTCCAAATTATAACTCCTCCTCACTGTACCTCCAGTGTTCCCGCCGCAGCATATAATTCCACCACCGTCGTTCTCCTTAATAGCCCTAATTTTAATTTTCGAACCTTCGACGGTAATCCCGAGAACCTCTTTCTCAATCGACAAGCAATTTTCTCTCCATCGGAGTATTCCTTCCTCCGCCGTGAACGTCACCGGAGTTTCAACTCCGTTAACTCGCACCCGGTCCGATAGAACCGGAGCTGCAGTAATGGGCTTCGTGTTACCCATAATTTAGCGTTGATTATTCTCACTCTCTGTTGTTCGTGGAAGCTCATTTTTTATATATATATCAAATAAAGCCGGTTTAGGAAAGCTTCTCTTTGAATTTATCGCACGATTTTTGTTGTTTCTTGCACTCTTCTATTTTCCTTGTTTGGAAAGCGGCACAATATTTTGGATTTCGAGATTTAAATGTATTTATTTTATCATAAATTTTTTTATATTTTTAAATAGTTAATTATTGTGATTTATAGTATTTTTTATATAGTTTAAAATATATAAATTTCATTTAAATTTTTTTTGAAGATTTCGCAAATTTTTTATCAAACTTAAATTGTTTAACTCTCGGAAAACGAAAAATATCACATAAATTGAGATACTGAAAGTACTAAATTTAATGGAGATATTTGAATCAGTCATGGTTTCTTTTTTTAGAATCAATATTATAAGAATTTTGACTAATATTTTTAAATTACAATTTATAGTACTTTTCGTATAATTTTTGAATATCTAAATTTTTTTATTAAAATATTAAATTAATATCATCTAATTTAACTTTGAAAATTAGTCAAATTGACTTTTATAAAGCGTAATATGACAATTAAAGAGTTGGCTATGTATTAAACCATACATATAATGATCAATTTAACTTGATGATATCATTATCTTGAGTCGAGCGTGTGTTGGAAATAATCTCTTTATGTTGTATAAGATAGAGAAAAAGTTTGCATTCACTTTATTTATAGTATGACCCTACATATGTCATTATTATTATTTTTTGCTTACTATTTCTTCTGTCTTAATTTATGTGAGGTATTTGACTAGATACTAAATAAAATAAAAATGTTTAAAATTTAAATTTTAAAATAAATTATGCATATTTATCTAAGTATAAATTATTTCATTAAAATTAAAATAACAAAATAAAGTCAAATTATTCTTAAATATTAGAGAGAAAAAGAACTCATCATTTTTTAGAATGATATATTTATTGAAATAAAAGTGTTATTTAAGACTATCCTCTTTTACTTACAAGTTAAAGCTTCTCTTTGGATTGCCCACACAATTTTATTGTTTAATTTCTGTTTTTAGTTATGATATGTTTCGTATTATATTAAGGTCTCATTAAATTTGAATCGATGCATCATAGAGTTTGTTGATTGGTGAGTGATAACAATATTTAAGTAAGGGTGATTTCTTTTAAAACATATTGGCCAAACTTATATTGCGGTTAGCTGTAACTTTAAATATAATGTTTATTTCGATAATCAAAATATTATTATACTTGAGTGTTAATTGTTATGGAATGAAGAAATGTTAACAATTAATTTGATGTGCTTTTTGTCTTCTTCTTCTTCTTCTTTTTTATCTTGGCCATATTTATTTTTATTATTTTGGTTCCAATTGATGCTTTGATTGAGCGTGAAGTTTAAAATTGATAGAAAAACTTTTAAATTTGTAATTTAAAATAAATTATAAATATTTATGTAGCTATAAATAATCTTATTGAGGATAAAATAGCAAAAGTACGGCTACATATAAAAATATGTCTTTTTTAAAAAAATTAAAAAAATTATGCGGGTACAGTTTCCTCAATTCTTGCTATTCGCTTGATTTGTATAGATCCAGAATTTGTATAATTTAGTTCATGATCGTATAAATTCAGAATTTTGTATATGTTTACACTAGCTATTTGTATACGATTTATGAAAAAACATAATAAATTATCATGTTTGTATATTGGCAAGCGAAATATACAAACGGAGTTCTAAAAAGTTCTAAATGTATAAATACAGAATTTGTATATACTAATACTATTTGTATATTTGCCAGCGAAATATACAAACATACATAAATATACAAACTGTAACCTCCATAGCAAACGAAACTATAGCTATAGAGATCAATTATCAAAATTATAGTTATAGAGCCTTATTATATCTATTATGTTTGTTATTTCTCAAAAAATCTCTTTAAAAAATACTACATAAATTAAAATAAAAGAAATATTTAAGACCACCCTCTTTTACCTTTATGGGGAAAAAAAGTAGGAAAAAGACAAAATAAAATTATTAAATAAAAATAAAGGAAAATAAGGGAGAAAAGAAATTAACAATTCAATCACACTAAATTAATTATTATAAAACTTTTTATTTTTATGATAAATTTAATAAAATTTAAAATAAATATTTAAATTAATTGATTACAACAAGATACCACCATCCAAACTAAGTACAAGAGGTAGATGTTTTTTGCACGATTTGTTGACGTGACTCATGAAGGAATCCTAATTCATGCAAGATATAACATTTAATTAATTTGAGCATGCTGTTATTGATTTACTATTACTAGATATCGTGCAATGTATATAAACATATTTAAATGAAGCTAATTGTAATAAACGGAAAAAGGTCATAACTACTTCTAACTCATGGATTTGACGTAAAGAAACTCTTCATTCACTTGATAATAATAATAATGATGATATATTTAATGTAAATATACAAATAGTATTTGGAGAGGATAAAGTATATATAGACTTACTTTTATTTGATAAAAATATAAAAATTGTATCCAAAAGACTTTCGACTCAAATCACTCAATTACTCAAATGCATGAGATGGAGCTAGTAATTAATTTGTATGTCAACAATGACTTTGTTTATGTATAACAACTACAAGTGCTAACAAAATTTATTATGCTTATAAATTCATTATATATATATATATATATATATATATATATACTAAAACCATAAATCACCTGATTTTTACGTTACTAGGCATAAGCAAATCATGAAAAGAGATTAAAAGCTCTATTACTTTTAAGCCATATTTCAGAGATGGAATTTGCCATAGGGTTAATTATATATATATTCGCCTTCCCTTACTAGTTGGAAATTCAATTTCTTGTTTTCAGACCTATCATGAAGGGGAGATTATGTTCACTGCTAAGACAGAGATAACACCTTTAAATTATTTTATTTATATTATGATATCACGAGAAAATTGAAAAACATTTTAGGCATCAATTTCAAGCATGTTTGAGACTTTGAGTAAGAAACTCTCTTTTCATCACAAAATCTAATTTAAAATACACTATTTTTCATTGCGTGTATCTTTATAGTATTTTGTTATATTAGAGAATGAAAACAATATGTTGAGTGACCGAATATATATAACCTATTGCAACTATATTCATCAAAATTATTTGCGTTGATACAATTATCAAAGTGCATAAATATAAGCGAGTAACAATTGAACAATAAAAATAAATTGTAATTATCCAAAAATATATTACAATCTATTTCATACCACAACATAACATGTATATCATTTATTATTTTCTCTCTTTAGAAGGTAAGTTATGATATTTCTTCATTCACTTCGGAGAATGAAACATAGTCATTTAAATGTAATATGTGATTATTTTGTTAAATCAAACACAAAAAAATATTACTTCAGATATCTTATAAATTTTCTAACTTTAGAAGAATATTACAAATTTATACTATTTTGAGAGTAAAATTCAAAGTTTACTACTTCACGAGTAGAGTTATACTTTTTTTTTTAGAGTAGATGTTAAATTTACCACCTTACAAATATATTTCAGAATATTTCTTCTCAATTATTTTATCTTTTTTAAAAGTTGTTATGCGAGCCATCTACTTGTGTAACCTTATCTAATTACATGCTCATCTGATTGTAAGCTTATCCAATCACAAACTTATCTAATAAATTGGATAATAGACATCCACAATAGAATATATTTATAATATTTTTAATTAGTAAAATCACAAAAAAACGATTTTGGATATTGTAGTAAGTGTATCATTCGAATTGATCATTTTTGCTAGAGTGAAAGAGTAAAAGCACAAAGAATATTATAGTAGTATTTTATAACTACAAGTCTTCAAAAAATAAAAATTAATAAAAAAATAAAAAAAATGAGGGCATAACTTAGTACCTATTTTTTTGATAAAATATTACGAAAAATATTTAATAATTAATATTATATGAAATCCTTTTAAGTTCAAGGCGTGTCAAAGATATTATATTGCTTGGTCTTTTTTTTAAGGTTTTTCGTGAAATTCATGTTGGAGCTTTGACTAAATTCAATTCGTGTACTGCAGAGCTTATTTGAAAGGCACTCCCAACATGATTTTCTTCATACTTTGAACTCGATCGCGAAATCTTTAGTTAAGGATGGACTCCGAGCCTATTTGAGAGGCATTCCAATATGATTTTCTCCCTACTTAGAGCTCGAACCTGAACCTCTAGTTAAGGGAGGAACAATTTCACCAGTGCACCATAACCTATGTTAGTTGCCTAGTCACTTATTACCTTTAGAAATAAACTATGTTTTATTTTTATTTTAGTTTATTATTTGAGTTCCTTCGTTTTTTTTTTTTTTTTTTTCTACCATAAACAATGATTGTGTTTGAGTATCTTCTATCTTTTAATTATAATTAATTTTTATTAATCGAGTTTCTTCATTCTTAATTTCTTTGTTACTATTTTTATCCTAGCTAAATACTGAAGTAATAATTAAAAATTATGATTTTATACACAATCACTCTTCAAGTCGAAAGCATGTTACTTCATCATTTGCCTTTTTGTTTTTAATAAAAGTTATATTTGGTGTAAAGATGTCTCTGACACAAGAAAAATAAAAAATAAGAGAAAGTAGAACATGGGAGAAATGCAGAGAAGGTTCTTGAAATAAAAACTAGAAAAAAAAATAAGAAAGAGGGCCCCTACTCTCTTTATATGATACGAAAAAAGTGAGATCTACAAGAATGAATTATTTAGAGAAAAAGAAAAAGATGAGAGGTTGTATTATGATATACTACACATAAAAATAAATTGTTCGAAAAAAAAATAACCCACTATTTAAGAATGAAATATTACTCATTAATATACTACAATGACTGTATTGTTGTTGATATTTATTGAAATTAAAAGAATTCCTCAATTCTTTCTCTCATTCAAAATCGTATATGAGACTAAGGGGTAGTTTCGTAGGGAGTATTAGGAGAAATAATCCAAGTATTATGTGTGGTTTTATATTTAGTTCTATGTTTGATAGGAATTTTGGATCTATGTATAATCAATTTATGGATTAGTTATACACCCTACATGGTATTATAGGGTGTATAACTAATACCTTCCATTTAGTGGTATTAGTTCTAATACCATGGGACTAATCTAGGAAAAGACAAAAATACCCCCTCAAATCCTTTTAATCATTTTGTTTATTTTCTTGATTTTATGTTTTATATTTATACTAATAAATTTATTTAAATAAATTAGCTTACAATTTTTATTATTTAGATATAATTTTTTGTTTCTAAAATATGAGTTATTTAATCTATTTATTATTAATATATAATATTATAATCCGACTAATATGCTAATGTTGATGTATGAATTTAAGAACAATTCATAAGTCAAATATTTCCTTTTAACGGAAGTCCATTAAACATTACACAAGTAGTCTAAAACAAAAGCATATATATATATATATATATAAAACATCTCGAGTATAATATATATATATTGATGTATGAACTTAAGAACAATTCATAAGTCAAATATTGCCTCTTAACGGAAGTCCATTAAACATTACACAAGTAGTCTAAAACAAGAGCATATATATATATAAAACATCTCGAGTATAATATATATATATATATTGATGTATGAATTTAAGAACAATTCATAAGTCAAATATTGCCTCTTAACGGAAGTCCATTAAACATTACACAAATAATCTAAAACAAGAGCATATATTACCCTTATATATAAGCCAACAAGAAAAAGGACTAACACTGCAGTTCATAGTTGTACATTACGATGTGTGAATTGTACTATTTATTTCAGCTTAGCTATGGAACATGTGTAGGTACTTTGAAACACGTATCTTGTTGTTACTAACTCCTCCCATACCTTAACCTTGAGGATTCACCGGAGAAACCAAAGAAAAAGAACACAAAAAAGAGTAAAGGGGGAACACTATCTTTGTTCAAAAATGTATTGTTTTGCTTGTTGCCTCAAGAATTTCTAATTTTGTCAGGTTTAACTTTAATTTACGTCTTTCTCCTCTATTTGAGTTTCTTCATGGAGTTTCTTTGGATGGATTTTCTATTTTAGTTTTGCATGTGTTTAAATTAGAAGTTTCACGATTTTGATTGAAATTTTCAGCTAATTAGCGTATTGTTACTTATTTTTAAGTTTGAATCTAATTTTTTTGATGATTTTTTATTTAAGTATTTTATTTCTTAGAATGTGAAATCAAATAATGTGACACTTATTCTTTGAACTATTTGGTGTACTAAGATTTGCATTGGAATGTTAATAAAGGTGTACTGCCATTTTAGGTTTTTGAGAATTATTTCAATAGTTAGCGTAAAATTGTAGAGATGCCGAGTACTGGGTACATAAGGCACCAATTAGGGCTTAGTATATATGATCCTTGTTCTCGAGTGTAATAACTACATGTTATGAGTGAATATTGAATGACAAAAAACATATACAATAAGGTTCAAAATTTTTGCTTCTATATTCCCTCTATAAAATGTTAAATCAAGACAATCTCTAACTTCAAGTAGTAGCCTATTCTTGTGTGCAAAATCCATGTATCATCTAATTGAGTATAGAAGTGAAAAGCCACATAAAGTAAGAGTTTAGAGGTCTGCTTTCCTTCGGACATCACTTATCGATAAAAGTTTCGGAATATAATAGACCATTGATTCGAAGTACATACATAACATGTTTTTCACATAGACAAATTACTTCCCATGAAGTTAACAACTCAAGTGGAAGGCTTAAACCCCATAAGTTGAAGGTAATAATTTCTTAAATAAGACTTCTTCTCTATGGCTATTACTTTCTACACTAACGTAGTATTATTTTGCGCTTCTCTCTAGATACTAAGGTGAAGAAGACTCCCGCAGTACTAGATTTATAGATTACATTTCATTAGTTAATTCACTCGCTTCATTTTTAGGATATAGTGTATGCTTCATCTTTAGACATCTTCCAGTCAATATAGGAAGAGATTTATGTGTATTTGATCTCTTTAGTTAAACAATTAAGACTTTATTTGCATTGTTGAGCAATAGAATCTTAATTTTCTTTAACTTTTAGCTTCTTTTGAGATTGTACTTATATACTTGCTAGCATTTTGACTGTCGTTATTCTTTTGTCATATAAATAAGAAAGCAAAACCATGCTCTCTTACTGAATTGAAATAGTCTTTCACCAAGTGATAGTAAGTTAAGATTATTCATTTGTTTGCTTATATATGATGTACAATACCTATAATATTTTCTGGGTAATGTCAATCTGCAGATGACAAGGGTTAAGAAATAAATTCATTTATGGCTTGTGTTAAGTAGACAATAGAATTCTTCGGAGCGCATGCTGAGGCTGCAAAGCGATTTTATTCCTATTTGACTTTCAGAGGTAATCTGAACCTCTCTTGTGAGTGCAGAATGTTGTGTACTATCACATTGTCTAACTCTTATATTTCTTAGCATTAGTTTATTAGTCCTTTATATGTCATGACAATTTACTTTTCGATATAAACATTATCTGTTTTACCTTCAGATGTTCTATTTATCAATTTGTCGATTGAATGAAACCTAACTATTTTGGGAGAATAGAAGAAGAAGATTACAGGAATGAATTGTTGCTCTTATTCATCTCTACAAAACTGAATGATTATTGTTACTGAAACTTACAGTGCTAACATGTATATATATAATTACATTGATGGTAACTAACTAACAACTAATGAACCAATAAGACGCTGACAGCTGGATAACTAATCAACAGTACTGAACTAACTCCTAAATAACTGTAATACTCTTATCATACTCCACAATACCCCCCTTCAAGCTAGGAGATATGAAGATGTTCTTCATGCCTAGCTTGGATACAAGATACTCATGTTGCAAACGACCAAGACCTTTGGTTAACACATCAGCAAGTTGCTCAGTAGTGGCCAAATGCTGAATGAAGACAAGACCTCGTTGAATCTTCTCCCTAATAAAATGGCAATCAATATCAATGTGTTCGGTCCTTTCATGGAAGACAGGATTGGATGCAATCTGGATGGCAGCAGTACTATCACTATGTATAACAACAGGCAAGGCAAAAGGCATATCCAATTCACGAAAAAGACCAATAATCTATGTAACTTCAGCAACAGTGGAAGCCATGCTTTTGTATTCTGCTTCTGCAGAACTCCTGGAGATAGTGAATTGCTTTTTTGATTTCCAAGAAAGTAAAGATTCCCCAAATTTGATCATATACCCAGTGATGGACCTCCTAGTATCAAGACAGGATTCCCAATCAGCATCACAATATGCTTGTAAAGAACCAGAAGATTGTGCAGCCAAAAATATGCATGAGCCTGGGTCCTGTTTGATGTATCTTACAACTCTAACAGCAGCATCCATATGAGACCTCTTTGGTGCATTCATAAACTGACTTAAGTTTTGAACATCATAAGACAAATCCAGTCTAGTAATGGTTAAGTAAATCAACCTCCCAACAAGTCTCTGATATTCACCAATATCTGATAGTAGTGAATCAGATGAAGAACCTACATGTTTATCAAAAATCATAGTAGTTAATTTGACATTCATTTCAACAGGTGTGGCAATAGGTTTAGACCCTCCTAAACCTAAGTCTAAAATTATCTCCAATGCATACTTCCTCTGGTGCATGATAATCCCTTTAGAGTTCCTGGCAAATTCTATTCATAGAAAGTATCTCAAAGGTCCAAGGTCTTTGATTTTGAAGTTGTCCTTCAGAACTTGTTTAGTGTCATTAATCAACTTCATGCTACTACCAGTTACTAACAAATCATCAACATAAATCAAGACAATCATAATGCCTTCAGCTGACCTTTTGATCAACAAGGAGTAATCCATATGACTTTGCTGAAAACCAACAGCTAATAGGGCCTGAGTTAATTTCACATTCCATTGCCTTGAAGCTTGCTTAAGTCCATATAATGACTTAAGCAACTTGCATACAGGTTGAACCCCATCATATCTATGAGTGAAACCTGGAGGTAATTGCATATACACTTCCTCCACTAAGTCACCTTGTACAAAGGCATTGTAGACATCCATTTGTTGGACATCCCACCCCTTAGTAGCAGCAAGGGTCAGCACTGTCCTCACATGACCATTTTTACAACTGGAGAGAAGGTCTCCTGATAATTCAAGCCTTCCTGCTAACTATAACCTTTGGCCACTAGTCTAGCTTTGAATCTTTCAACTTCACCAGTTGCTTTGTACTTGATTTTATACACCCATTTGCAACCTATAGCCTTCTTACCAATAGGTAAAGATACTATCTCCCAAGTCTTATTATCTTTCAAAGCATGTAGTTCCTCCTTTATGGTTGCCACCCATCTCTTATCTTTAACAGCTTGGTGATAAAATTGAGGCTCAGTGTCAATTGAAAGATTAGCAATACAACATTGATATGAAGGAAACAAGAAACTGTAGTCAATACTATCTCCAAGAGAGTACAAACAGTGAGACTTTGATCCAGACTTGGCTGAGGTCACAAAATCTTTTTGCCAAAGAGGAGGTCTGGAAGTTCTAGTGAATTGTCTTCTTCCTGTAGTGGAACTCATAGTTAGTTCCTCAACATTTGAAGGACTTGATTATACTGATTAGGTGTAAACTGTGGAACTGAACCAGCTCCAAACCCTGAACCATATTGTTGTTGCGACTGTTGTGTGGAAGGAATTAAGCAACTACTATCATTTGAACTTCTTAGGGATCCGTATTCTGTTGACACAGTATTAGCTAATTTTTTCCCTTTGTAGTTGGTAGGATAACCTATCAGCTGGAAACAAATATCTTTCAGATGCCCATGCCTATGACAATGAGTACAATATTTCAGCTTGTTACAATCAGCTTTACTGTGACCCTTCATTTCACAATGATCACAATACAAATATCCACCCCTCTGTGGTCTATGAGGTTTCATATTTCCTTGACTTCGATAACCTTGACTTCCAGAACCATTACTTCCAGAACCATCTCCTCCAGATCTACTAGAAAATAATGTAGTAGAATCTAATTGCCCACCTAAGGTGTAGTGATCTCCACACAACTCCCTTTGGCTTTCATTTTGAATTATCATAGCATAGCATTGATTAACAGTAGGTGGAACACTTATCATAAAAATCTGACTTCTAGCATGACTATAATTGTCATTCAGGCCCATTAAGAATTGCAAAAGCTTTTGTCTAAGCATGCTATCAATATACTCTTTAGATCTATCACAACTACAAGAGGGAGGTGGAACAATTGAGTCGAATTCATCCCATAAATCCTTTAACTTTGAGTAATAAACTGATACAGGGGAAGTACCTTGAGTATGTGTGACAATTGATTTATGCAGGTGGAAAATTCTGGACATATTCACCTTATCAAAACGTTCCTTCATATCACTCCAAACTGGTGCTGCATTAGAACGAAATAGGATTCCACTCACCAAATCCTTGCTCACATTACTCATCAACCATGAGAGCACCATAGCATTACATCGATCCCACTGTTTCTTCTCAGAATCGACTGTATAGTCTTCACGTTTGATGCTCCTATCAACAAATCCCAATTTGTTCTTAGTCAACAGAGTCAATTCCATCGCTCTGCTCCATAAAGTGTAATTCTCCATGCCTGTGAGTTGAATTCCGATTTGAACAGCTCGTGGTACATCAGAAGATGATAAAAACAGAGGATGAGCATGGTCGATTTTGTTCGCCATTGATGCCTCCTCAGATCTGTAAATTCAGCTATCAAACGAAGCTAGAAATTCATCAGGAATCGCATTCCATGCTCTGATACCATATCAATTTGTCGATTGAATGAAACCTAACTATTTTGGGAGAATAGAAGAAGAAGATTACAGGAATGAACTGTTGCTCTTATTCATCTCTACAAACTGAATGATTATTGTTACTGAAACTTACAGTGCTAACATGTATATATACAATTACATTGATGGTAACTAACTAACAGCTAATGAACCAATAAGACGCTGACAGTTGGATAACTAATCAGCAGTACTGAACTAACTACTAAATAACTGTAATACTCTTATCATACTCCTCAATACTATTTTTATATAATCTGTGCATCAAAACTTTTTAAGTGCAACTTTTTTTTGCAAGGAAAATACGTTCCAAATTAGAATTTTGAAAATACAACATTACTGACAATTCTTTTACTGAATTTTAAGAAGGACAAGATTGACTTCTAGGCTTCTGGCATTACTTCTAAAGATTACTTTTTTTACTGAATTAAAGATTACACTTTACGCATTAGTTCCGTGAAAGATATTAATAGCTATAGATACATGATAACATACACAGATACACTACTGTGAATAATTTATTTAACTGCTATCATCTTGCACATCTTGCACATTCATTCTACCTTTTCAATTACAATGAAAAGGCCATCAGATAACTCTTAATTCCCAAAGAGATTATGAGACTCCAACTTTCATATTTAAGGCTCATCCGCAATCATCCTTCGCTAGATCATGCTCAACTATGTAATTATGGAGTCCAATGTAAGATCAAGGAGGATTGAAAATCAAGAAATTCAAGTTGGTATTTATAACCGTTAACCATTGTGCTAGTTTCTCTATATAAATGTCATCATGTTGGATGTTCCTAAAATCACGATTACTAATCATCTACATGTAAGGTATTCTAATAAATCAAATGACCAAGATATGGAAGAACTCATTATATGTAGCTTTCAAGAAAACAATTTAAATAGGCATAATACATAAATATGCCCTTTAACTTGGCCTCAGCTAATATTTACACCTTTCAACTTTAGTTGTGCACAAGTAGACACTTAAACTTGTATAAAATTGAACAAATAGACATATACCTTCTACTTCTTCAATTATACTTAGTATAGTGAGTCCTCACATTGAAAAGGCTTCTAATGGCAGTCAATAGTGTAGTGAGTCCTCCTATATATATATATATATATAAAACATCTCGACTATAAAAATAGTTTAATTTATTTTGCTAAATTTATGTTTTATTTTTATTTTATTTTATGATAAAGAGTTTTTTTAAAAAAAATTTATTGATACAAAACAAAGTTCAATAAATTTTCTCTATAAATTATTATAGTTGTGTGACCTTTTGAGATATTAACTCTAATTTATTAAGATGACATTATTTACTCTCAAATAATTTAAGTGAGAAAATAGTGAACATGACAATAAAAAATTTATTCTCCTAGCTAGTTAAAATGCTATCAAAAAATAATATTGTCCGTCAATTATCTACCTTGACCCAATTACATGAAATAGAAAATCTCATAATAACTCAAGGATGTAATTGGAAAGAATTTTTTTTGTAGAGTTTTAAACCACACACAAAACTAGGTAAGAAACAATGAACCAAACACTTAATAAAAATAATCCTTGCATTACAAATTCATGCATTACCAATCCCTGCATTATTGATCTTTGTACCCCTAAGTAATAAAAGAAAGAAAAACCTGTTGTGTAGTTCAAATTTTAACAAGTTTTAACAATTACAAAAAATAAAATTCCATACTAGTGTTTTTTTACTATTTATTATCGATTACTATTGATATGAAATAGTTTAAACTGTTATGAAATTTTAAAAATAAATGATATATTAAAAAAATATATTATAATATTTGTATGATTATAAAAATTTTGAACTCATAGTTTAAGATTAATCATATTTGTCTTGTTAATTGGAGCAGTTAATTTATAATTTTGTTATTTTAAATTTATGTGATATAATAGTGATTAAGATGAAGTTTAAGAGAAAAATAAAAACTTTTAAAATTTATAATATTTAAAAATATCATAAAATTGTGTGATTTATAATTTTTTTGAAAATTTGTGATATTAAATATATCATAATATTTGTATGATTTTAAACATGTTTGATTAAGAGAATCCTTGTTACATGATAGACATGGTGAAGACAGAATGGAAATAGAAAACAACTAAATGACTTAGTCTTGCCTTTCTCATTATAAAAGGTATTTCCTTCTATTTATTTTATTAGTCTTTTTGTTTACATATTCTATAAAAAAAATGTTAATTAGGAAGATAATTTGATTAAATAATTTTAATTTATTTTTTAATTTTTTTTTTTAATATTACTCTATTTTTCACTGTATAATCTCTTTCTACAATTATTTGAGTAAGAAATACATAAAAATAAATAGATATTTTAATTTTAAATATAATAATAATAATTATTTTTTATAAGCACGATAATTAAATATACCAAAGGAGTATATAATATATTGTCAAAAGTCAGCGCTTACATGTCAATATAGGATGGGTTACTTCATCCGAGCTAGTCTATATATGTTTTAAAATTTGACGGGCTACAGGTCGGGTTGATCGATTTTTTTTGTGGGTCAAAAAACAATCAGTCTAACTCATCAATATGTGGGCTGTAGATCGTGTCGGGTCATCCCACTTTTTCAATTTTTTTTTTTATAATTTGTTAAACAAATCCAACAATATAACTAGCTAAATTGAAATATTAACCTAATTGTTTTCCAACAATCAAAATAAAACACAAAAAAAATGGTAATATTCCAACCATTAGAAAGTGAAAAATGAACCCTTAAACATGAAACTTATGACGTATACAACACCAACACATCATCTTCATCAAACACAAACGAATCAACTTTGTGGCAAGGTTATGTTAACATCTTTATTTTCATTTTACAGTTTATATGCAATATCAATTAACTAAGCATTAAAAATAACTAAATTTAAGAACTATGTATAATATTTAAATGTACATAGAAAATATCACCAGTTTTGAGAAAAAATAATCATGCAACCAATTTGATTAACAAGTGTTTGAACATTTTCATGATGGATGCAATTTTTGTACTTGGTGAGAACACATAATTCACAATGGTGAGTGATTATTCTGATGATACAACAGTAATAAGAACATTGAGTACATCACGTTTGATGGTTCTAAATTTTCATATTTAAAACCTTAAATAAACTTTGAGTTTTATTTTTTGTTTTTCTTTAATTAACTCACGAGCTGGTCCAACCTATATTGCTCAAGCCCCACAGACAAGCAAGTCTATTTGGACTGAGCTAAAAAAGTTATTTTCTCAGGAGTTCAAAAATCTTAGTTCAACCCTGTTAAATTACAGATTATGCCCGACCAGCAAAAGAGGCCTAGCTAGCCCTTATATTGACGGCTCTACAGTCTCATGCACTCGATAATAATAATAACATATTTAATGTAAATCCTGGATTCGCCACTGCACTCGATAATAATAATAATATATTTAATGTAAATATACAGATACTATTTGGAGAGGATAAAGTATATAAACCTTACTTTTGTTTGATGAAGATATAGAGATTGTATCCGAAAGACTTTCGACTCAAATGCATCAGATGGAGCTAGTAATTAATTTGTATGTCAACAATGACTTTGTTTATGTATAACAACTACAAGTGCAACAAAATTTATTGTGCTTATAAATTCATTATATATATATATATATAACACCATAAATCACATGATTTTTACGTTATTAGGCATAAGCAAATCATGAAAAGAGATTAAAAGCTCTATTACTTTTAAGCCATATTTCAGAGATGGAATTTGCAATAGGGTTAATCTATCAGTTGATCACTTACAAATTCGGGTACAATATAATTGCTTTCGATATTATTGAAAGTTCTAAGATGATATAACTGTGAAATAATAATTCATTATATTATGAGGACATAAATTATTATAACTTGATAGAAGTAAATGGCAAATTAACAGTCGCGGCAAGAATGGGAGAGACATATATATATATTCGCCTTCCCTTACTAATTGGAAATTCAATTTCTTTTTTTTCAGACCTATCATGAAGGGGAGATTATGTTCACAGCTGAGATAGAGATATAAAACCTTTAAATTCTTTTATTTATATTATGATACCACGAAAAATTGAAAAACATTTTCTCAACCTGAATCCAAACTTTTTTATAGCTTAGAGAAGGGTGATGCATCAATATCAAGCATGTTTGAGACTTTGAGTAGGAAACTCTCTTTCTCTTTTCTTCACAAAATCTAATTAAAAATACACAATATTTTTCATTGCGTATATCTTTATAGTATTTGGTTATATGAGAGAATTAAAACAATATGTTGAGTGAACGAATATATATAACCTATTGCAACTATATATATTCATCAAAATTATTTGTGCTGATATAGTTATTAAAAAGTGAATAAATATAAGTGAGTAACAATTGAACGATAAAAATAAATTATAATTATCCAAACATATATTACACCTCTTTCATACCACAAAATAACATGTATATCATTTATTATTTTCTCTCTTTAGAAGGTAAGTTATGGTATTTCTTCATTCACTTCGGAGAATGAAACATAATCATTTAAATGTAATAAACGGTTATTTTGTTAAGTCAAGCACAAAAAAATATCGCTTCAAATATCTTATAAATTTTCCAACTTCAGAAGAAGATTTCAAATTTATACTATTTTGAGAGTAAAATTCAAAGTCTACTACTTCATGAGTAGAGTTATACTTTTTTTTTTTTAGAGTAGATGTTAAATTTACCACCTTACAAATATATTTCAGAATATTTCTTCTCAATTATTTTATCTTTTTTAAAAGTTGTTATGCGAGCCATCTATTTGTGTAAGCTTATCTAATTAAATGCTTATCTGATTGTAAGCTTATCCAATCACAAACTTATCTAATAAATTGGATAATAGACATCCACAATAGAATATATTTATAATATTTTTAATTAGTAAAATCACAAAAAAACGATTTTGGATATTGTAGTAAGTGTATCATTCGAATTGATCAATTTTGCTAGAGTGAAAGAGTAAAAGCACAAAGAATATTAGTATTTTATAACTACAAACACCGGAGAAGTCTTCAAAAAATAAAAATTAATAAAAAAAAATAAAAAAAATGAGGGCATAACTTAGTACCTATTTTTTTGATAAAATATTACGAAAAATATTTAATAATTAATATTATATGAAATCCTTTTAAGTTCAAGGCGTGTCAATGACATTATATTGCTTGGTCTTTTTTTTTAGGTTTTTAGTGAAATTCGTGTTGGAGCTTTGACTAAATTCAATTCGTGTACTGCAGAGCTTATTCGAGAGGCACTCCCAACATGATTTTCTTCGTACTTTGAACTCGATCTCGAAATCTTTAGTTAAGGATGGACTCCGAGCCTATTCGGGAGGCATTCCCAATATGATTTTCTCCCTACTTAGAGCTCAAACCTGAACCTCTAGTTAAGGGAGGAACAGTTTCACCACTGCACCATAACCTATGTTAATTGCCTAGTCACTTATTACCTTTAGAAATAAACTATGTTTTATTTTTATTTTAGTTTATTATTTGAGTTCCTTCGTGGTTTTTTTTGCTTTTTTACCATAAACAATGATTGTGTTTGAGTATCTTCTATCTTTTAATTATAATTAATTTTTATTGATCGAGTTTCTTCATTCTTAATTTCTTTGTTACTATTTTTATCCTAGCTATATACTGAAGTAATAATTAAAAATTATGATTTTTTTTTCTTTTCGTTAACGTATTCATTTATATAAAATTTACAAAGAGACTCCTTTTAAAACTAATAAGTATAAAAACATTTTAATTTAATAAAGCATAAACAAAAGGCTTATGCAATTTATGTACTATAAAATTTATAAATCCTCACGTAAATAAAAACTCAAATTAGACTAAATAGCTATCCATCACTTTGATTAAAGAATTGTGGAAATATAAGTTTTAATAAAATACTAAAAAATATAATTAATACAGAAAAATAAAATAACTTTAGAAGAAACTTTAAAATATGATAAAAAAAAAAAACTGTAAAGAAAAATAAATTTCATGATCTATTCCGATGTAATTAACATTTTTATTTTTTTATTTTATGTTTTAAATAGTTAATATTATTTTTTAAAAGTTAGTTACCTATATTTTAGGAACTATTACTATCCATCCATAACTCAAAATTAAATGGTAATATTTAAATAAATTTTAAAGTGATCCCACTAATTGAAAAATGTTTAACCGCCACTATATTTTATTTTTAATTTTAATTTTTTTATAAATACAATATTATAATATTTTTTTAAATAATATTGTCATGTTAATAACTTCCTAATTGTTTGAATTTATGCACTGAAATTTATAATTTGTTTTGTTTTGGTTTATTTGAGGAAATTGAGAACGTGTGCATTTTTTGCTATTTTATTTATTGATAAGAGTTAGAAATATTTATTTTTTATTTACTAAAAACGGCAGATCCACAATCATTTTGATTTTCTTTTTTCTTTCCTACTTTTTCAATTCATTATTTTTTAAAATTTTGTTATTTAATTTTTTTCATATTTCATGATTTTTTATTGATTTTAGGACCGTGTAGTAGTAGATGAGTAATGGAGAGTTATAAAACTGTTTTTTATTAATGTATTCATTTTATTAAAACTAATAAGCATAAACAAATATATTAATTTAATAAGCATAAACACATATTGGTCAATATAATTAGTTATTTTAGCCACATATTTTTAATTATTTTATTAATATTTTTTTGTTTCTTTCTGATTTTATCTTCTTCTTATTTATTTTTTATTTAAAATTTAAAAAATATACTTATCCTTTATATAGATTTTTATATATGAGAACAATATGACATATCAACTTAGTATTTCGTTTATAAAAAATCTATCAACACAAAATTAAAGCACTTACAATAGCACATAAATTTTACAATTCAACATTACTGCAAAACAAAGAAGAAAAAGTTAGAAAAAATTCTTAAACAAAATAAATAAATAATAAATCAAAATGTGAATATATTATTTAGGAAAAATCACTATACAAAGCAAGAAACATATAATTTTTTGAAGTAGATATAAGAAAAAAGAGATAATTTTTATTTTATTTTAAATGACAGATTTTAAATTACGCAAATATTAATTCAAGAAACTATGTCAAAAAATAGATTTGATGATTTCAAACTTTATTTTATTGCTAGTGTACAGTTTGTTTCAAACAAATGTTCAAGAGTAAGAGACATGAAAACATGTTTTGTCCCTAATGTCATTTTCTTATTATTATTTGACAAAAAACACACTAATAAAATTTACGGAAATGTTTGATGTACAAAAGAAATAAACAATTATTGCATAATAGAGAAAGAACTTTATATACATTGAAACATAATTAATTGAAAAATAAACTTACATATGACTAAACTCTGTATTTGTTGATTTCTTATTGTCCTTGAATGCATGTTGGTGGGTTGAATTGTTCTCCTTTGTTAAGTACTGAAATATTATATTGTTTCTTTGTTGAAGAGGGTAAGAATTTGATTTGATATGGTTACCGAAGAATGTTGTTTTGTGTGTGATTCTTTTGTGTTTTATATTAAAATTAAAAGTTGTAACTGCTATTTATATTTTTGATTTAATAATTAAGTATTATCTGGAACTATTAGAGATAAGACCTAAAATATTGGGAAATAGATAATACATGTTCACTTAAACTGCCATGGTAAATTTTAAATTCTAACTTATCTTTTTAAACTGTAACTTTTAAAAAAAAAAGAAAAAAGAAAAACAAAACATTTTTTTTTATGTTTAAAACTATAACGTGTGTTTTAAATAATATGAAACTTTTGTAAATTGAACTTTTAAAATTTGATATTTACAACAAAATTGTGGTTTTGACACAATTAATATTTTTAAAATAGTAAATATTATTATTATTATGATTATTATTATTAAAAATATAATAAATTTTTATTATTAATATTTACCAATTAGTTATTTCAAAAAATAGAAGTTCGACAAATATAATAAATAAATAATGTGATATAGATTAGTTTGTTAGAATTATTGCGGTTAAATTTTAATTTGAATTGAATTGTTATGTGCTCCTAAAATTTAGCATTATTATCTATATATTAGGTATATTTTCAATTTTAACTTTATATTTTTAAAATTCATTAAAAAAAATTTAGGAAGAGCAATTTATTAGGAACAAACACATTCAATTTATTTTAACAATTAAAAAAGAGAGTTCAATACAATTTTTTTTTTAACGTAAACACATTTAAAAACTTGTTTTAATTTATGTTTTTTAAAGACATTTGTCATTATCTGTTAAAGTTTATGACATGTGTCTACTTTTATTTAAAAGTGTGTATTTAAATAGTTATATAATATTTAATTATTTATTATTTAACTTTTAAAAAAATTGTGGCGCTGACATGTGGCGCTTTTTCTTCTCCTTGTATATATAGATAGATTTTGGTTAATAATTTTAAACAATAGTTATGAAATAATTATGACATGGCACTAATATATATGACGTGGATATGACATGTCATTTATGTAAGGAGAGTGAGCTACACACATGGTTGGCGTGGCTTAAAAGTCTCATTTTAATTGAATTTAAGAGGTTCAGTTGACAAATGATTAAGCAGAAGGGTCCAAAATACAAACTGATACAAGTACAAGGGTCCATCAGATCATTTCACCTGTACCTAATTTCAGAAATTGATTGTGGCCCATCCGAGAGGAGTTTTACAATGAATGAGTTTTCGGTATGTTGCAGTCTTTTCAATCTAATCTCACTTGACTCCAGCAATACAATACAATACAACACGACACGATATGATATATTATGAAATAATTGTTTACAACAACATAATTATGTATGCTAAATATGTTATCATAAAAATATTGCAGGATACAACACCAGTTTAATAAATGGAGGCCATTTCTTGTTCATCCCCGTCCCCTAGAGCAGCTTGGAACGACCTTTATGGTGTAAGTTGGAGGGATAGTCTGCTGCAAGTCGCGGTGAGCGAGATGCCATACGATCGAGCATAGGTAGGAATTCCTGACAGCAGGAAGAGAGAAAACGGAGTTGGATGATGAACTAAGGCTTTCTATCTCTCAATCAATTTGGACCAAATAATGTAAGTTTTAAGTGTCATTTTAATTCCTAATTAATAGTATTAACAAGTTGTGAAACCTTCAACTTGATCAAGAGAAGTTCTTTTTGAAGCCCAATTAGCTGAGTTGTCCTCAAATCCATTAGTGAATGAATGCTTGGTATGCAGGGGTACATGGGGGTATTAAACTACAACTCCAAACATATGTATGAAAATGGAACTAGCCCCACAACATTTTAATTCAATTTTCAGTATGTGATCAAAAGAGGATGAGCAAAAGAAAATGCAAGAGATATATTGGTTAAATATTTATAATAATAGTGATAAACATACAACAAAATTTTAAAACAACTACCTAATCAACATTCCTGCACCATCTACTCTTGATGGGTGTAACAATGTTGTCCAAAACAAAATAGTAACAACAAAACATCAATGCATCTATCATCATAAACCATGCTTTTCTCCAATAACGATTGAAGCAAAGTGCTGCAGCTAATCCCAACAAGATCGCTCCATAAGACACAACAAAGCCAATGAAAAAACACTCAATATCCTCCAATTCTGATGATTCCTCGTCTCCATTAATCTTGGAGGTATTTGACAATTTAGGACTCCTCCCACACTTGTTCTCTAATGGATAACCACAAAGAAAAGGATTTCCCTCGTAGCTGCTTTTGTTGAAAGTTCCAAATTGAGCTTTAAAATCAGGCACTGCACCCGATAAGTTATTGTATGCAACACTGAATACTGCCAAAGAATTTAGCTCAAGTAGACCAACAGGAATGCTCCCATTCAATCTGTTACAGAAAAGGTCTAAACTCTCGATTTCCTGTAGATTGGAGAAGGTATTTGGTATTCTTCCGATGAGATGGTTGTGCGATAGATTCAATGCATGTATATTGCTCATGTTCCCTAACTCAATGGGAATTTCACCAGTTAATCTATTACTTGAGAGATCAATACCGGACATATATTTTAGAATGCTTCCCTTATAAGTGTATGTGTTTCTTTTCGTTGAAAACTGGACCTGTGTTTCCACATCCATCAAAAACATATTAGTTACAATCCCACGAGTATTGTGGTAGTTCCTTTTCAAATCTATCCAGCGGAAATTTTTTAACGCAGCACCCCCAGAAGTCGTAGCATAATTGGTCTTAGTTATCTCTGCATCATTTTCAGCTTGTGTTAAGTAACCAAAACAAGGAAGGAATGGACCATAAAGCTTATTGAAAGATAAATCCACAATAGATAACTTGTTCAGCATACAAATCTGAGTTGGAATCTCCCCTTCTATTTTGTTATTGCTAAGGAGAAGGTAGTTGAGAGTATTAAGCGAGCCTATGGTGTTTGGGATATTTCCTGTAAAATTGTTGTACCCAAGATCCAACGTTATCAGAGAAGAGAAGTTGGAAAGTAGATGTCCCAATTCACCACCCAATTAATTTTTCTCTACATGGATGTGTTCTAGTGGTAAAGAATTCACACAAGAAGGAATAACGCCTGGAAGCCTGTTTTCAGATATAGCTAAGACCTGAATGAGCTTTAAATTGCAAATCTCAACTGGAATCGAACCTTCGAGATAATTCTTGGACAAATCAAGTTGTAGCAATCTTGTACTATCCCTAATCCATCTCGGAATCTCCCCCGTGAAGTTATTCCTGCTAGCGTCCAGTACAATAAGGGATCTGAGAAAAATGTTACTTGGTAGTGCACCTTCAAAGTTATTGTCATTCAAATACAAAAAGGATAATATATGTGGCCTGAACTCCTCCGAAAATATTTGTCCTTTCAACTTGTTGTTTGACAACCTAAGGTAGAACAGTTGTGGAGAACCAATTGCCAGATCACCAGGAACTTCTCCGGACAAGTTATTGACAGATAGATCTAGAAATTCTAAATGAATGCCACTAATCTTAGAAGGTATAAGACCTTCAAGATAATTTTGTGACATGTTCAAATAAGTAAGCTTTGGGAAAGCTAAACTCATATTTTCTGGAATATGTCCATTTAGTTTGTTATTAGAAACATCAATCGTCTCTAGATGGAGGTGACGACTCGATGGCAACTTCCATGGTCCGTTGAAATCATTATATCTACTATAAATCCCTGCAAGTCTGGTGTTATTTTCTAACAACCATGTTGGGAACTTTTCTTGCAATTGATTTCCATCTATAATAAGAATCCTCAAGTCATATTGGTAGTGAAGGAAAGAAGGCAATTTTTGAAGGCTTATACAATAATATATAACTAAAAGCTCCAGCTGAAAATTTGGGATCCAATTTTGGAATTCGGTATCTGGAATTATTGTAGTATAACCAACATCCAAGTAGATCAATTTTGTATGGTTGGAAAATTGGCTGAATGACAGAGGAACTTCAAATTGGTTATGTGAAATATCAAGGTACTCAAGTGATGTGAGTCTCCTCCAAATAGAATGTGACGCTATATTTCCATTGAAGAGGTTCCCATTCAAACTCAACCATTGAAGTGATGTCATGTTTCCAAGACATGAAGGCAGTGTTCCCACAAAACTATTGTTTGAAAAATCCAGCTCTTCGATGTGTTTGAGTTCACACCAACCTATATAATATATATATATATATATATATTAAAAAAAGGTCCACATACATTTAGCTACACCGAACATCCTATTCATGAAAATGTAGACATTATAAAAACATGCTACCTTGATTAGGGAGGGTGCCATTATTTCCACCAGAAGGCATACTCAACACTTTAAGAGAAGTCATTTGTCCAATGTTTGCCAGAAAGTTGTCATTTAAAGAAGATCCCGTCAAGTATAGGTACTCCAGCGTGCTCAAATTTCTTAATGCTTATATGATAGTGTCAAAAATAAGAAACAGCAAATTATTCATATTTCAAAAGAAAAAGTTGTGATAGAAGTAAGGTAGACAAATATTGAGTTGAGCTTACTGTAAACTGTGGTCGGAGTAGTGAGATCACTCCATTCATAAGAAAGCGATTTAAGAGATGAGAATGGTTTTAGGGATTGTATGACTCTGCTCGAGTTGGAGTTAAGACTTTCCAATTGTAAATTCCGTAGAGAACTCATTCTTTTGATACCTGTTAGATAAATTATATGTTTTTACATAAGAATGAATAGATTGATCCTATTACATAAGTTGGTAAAGATGTGTAATCCTAGTCCACATTTCATTATTAATCTTTATCTGATCAAATTTGCATTTTGTTCTTAAGGTTAAAATAAAACATTCAACATTAGAGCAACTACATTGATTCGTGTACCTTTGGTAGTCACAAAGCTCTCTATATAGTTTCCCCAGAGATCCAGATGTTTCAAGTTGCTCAAAGCAATTATGTCTAGACAGATGAATCAAAAATAAAAAATTGAACTTTAATTTGATATGCGAAGAAATAAAATTGAGATATTTAGATGCATCATTAATATCTTAGCGGGGAAAGGCCTAACAAACCATTCATTTCAATAATTCCATTTATTTCATTTGCAGCTAGATTGAGATGCTTGAGAGACGGAAAAATCTTGAGTGATGAAAAGATGGTGGAATTGAAGTTATTATCATTCAAATTGAGTTTCTCTAAATTCCTCAGTCCACTATTTCCACCAACACCTACATTTGATTTATGAAAAAAAAATACGTAAGAGACCATACTTAGTTTGTTAATTGTTCTCTTCTGAAATTTGTTACTTAAAGGGAGCTTACCCAATGCAGAAAGGTTATTGATGTCATTGATTTCATAACCTTCAAACCAGAGTTCTCTTAAATTGCTTAGCCCTCCACATTTCTTACTCATGCCTTCAACCATAAATTACAACTATACTAAGTAAATTATTGTCCAAAGATGGCCTTATGGACTATAGAGTAGGAGGATATAGAATATACTGCTATTATATGTCGTCGGTACGTTGAAAGAGGTATCAACATGTGCACCAAGTTTTAGAACCTCAAGAGATGAAATCCAACATAAAGATGATAGTAAATCTTTAGGATGGATATGATTAAATTGCAAATCGAGTACTTTCAGGTTGGGAAGCTGCTTTAGTTTACTGAAACCTGGATTACAAAATTAGACCAAAAAACACATGTTAGTAATTTATATACTCCATATAGTTTCATTTTTCAAGAGTCATGAATATATTCCATACAATATTGATCAGACCTTCATTTTTTGCCCACCCAATAATATTTCTGTAAGACAATAAAAGAACTTGGGGGGACTTGAATGGAAGAAAGAGAGAGGCATTAAATCTCCAACCATCCCCTGTACCAAAATTTGTTTTGAGATCGAGTTTGATCACTCGACCTGTTTCTAAGCTGCATTTTACACTTTTCCAAAAACAACAATCAGTAAAACCATTCGTATTATAACCTTCCCAATCAGCCAACAATTCGCCATTCGAATTCATTATGTTTGCTTGCAGATCCAAGAGAGCACTTCTCTCTTCATCCCAACAACCATTGGCCACAATTACCATTTGAAAAAACATCAACAAGAAAAACTTAATATTCCCCATCCCCACTATGACTCTACTTTATTTTCTGGCAATCTGATTTGCTACCTAAGGGAATGTTTATATAGGAACTATACAAAGATACAACTTCGTTTGCGGGTTTAACAATTCATTAGCTTTGACTTAAATTATGTTTTTGTGCTTAAAAAGTTATTTAAGGGGTGTCATATCAAGAACGGACAAGAAATATGAAACACATGGAGTAAGAGAGTGGCGAAAGACAAAAATATAGGCATACATACATATGCACACACTTAGTGCATATTATATAGAAATAACTGTCATAAGAATAATATTAAATTTTATGACAAATTCATTAAAATTTTACTCTACTTATAATGTTAATGAACTTTAAGAAAAGTGATAAATACCTATGTTAAAAAATAAATTACAAATAATATAAAGAAGTATTACATATATTTTATATAACAAAAATAAAATGAACAATCCATAGAATAAAGGGGGAGCTTAATTATAATATAAAGAAGTATTACATATATGTCTTTTTATGCATTTCCTCATACTTAGTACATTTCATGTACTAATGCATACTTGTGCCTATATTGTTTTATAGTATAGAATTCGACGCTATATGTGATATAACAAGGGTAAAGTGAACAATGCATATTAGAATAAAAGGGGGAGTTTAATTATTGTTCAAAGTTGAGTTGTTTGAAGGGAGAATTTAATTTTTAAAGCAAAGTTAAAAGTCATTTTCACCCTCTTTATATATGTATGGAACAAATTAATTAGCACTACTAAGAGTGCTAAGAACCTCTATAATATAAGCCCTAACATCTCATATTAGTTATCACTTTTTTTTTCACACCTATTAAAAAATATTTTTTAGACTTAATCATTATTCCTTTCTCTATGAGCAATTTCTTGATTTTTAGAAACCAAACTTTTTTAAGAAAACAAAACTAAAACAACAGTCAAACCCAATTTGATTATTTTTTTTGTGTGAAAGTTGAATACTATGGCGTGTGTGGATGAGTGGACGCAGTAGTCCAGCCGCAAAGTCGAAAAAAGACAAATAATCAAATGCTTTAGAGTTTTTTCTTTCTTTCTTTTTTCTGCTTTTATCGTTTTATTATATGTATTTTTTGTAATGTAAACATAGAAAAAAAGAAAAGGAATTATATGTTTTTTTTTAAAAATTATATGCTTCAAATAAATTGTGAAACACTATAGCGGTGTAGCTAGGGAAAATAATAATTTGAAATGTCTATAATAAAATGGATAATAAATGTGAAAGGATACCATCGCCTGGATAAGAAGAGTTAATCTTGTGATAACTTTTAAGTGACCTTTAAGTACTTTAGTTACGTTGTGGAATGCCTACATTAGGAATTGAATTGTTTGTGCCCCTGCTATGTAGTTCTTGTCTTTCTAGCTATAAGCTCAATGCAAATCAAGTTTATTTGTTTTATTGAAATTATTGTATTTTGATAAAGAAGAAAGAGTCTAATCTGTGGACTGTGGCTTCAAAAGATTTGAAGGTATAGAGCAAAGGAATTTTACACAATAGTTATATATGAAGACTAGTGCAACAGGACATGGCCTTAAGTACATACATATGCATATATCAGCAATCCCTCAATATAGTGACATGTTGCTTGGACTCTTCAACAATATCAATGAGTGTGTGTCGGATTCTCCAAAATAGTGTATTTATTGAGAATCCGACACGAGTGCGGCACCGAAAGTGAAAATTCCACGCAACTTAGCTGGTGTTCACTCAAGAAATGATTCAAAACAAATTTCAACTGTCAGTGACTAACATATATAGATAAAATTCTTTTAGCAGTAGAAAATCAAAACAGAATGCTTGAATACTATTGAAGCTTTTCTAGTGCAATATTAGTGTTGTTTTGATAACTTTCTGCTGCTAATTTTGGTGCGATTCTAGTGCCCTTTAGAGTGAATAAATTTATGCATATTAAAGAAAACACTTAGTGTTACTTCTAAATGAACACTGTAGTATTTTTCTTTCATTCATCTGGACACAAGGAAACGTTTTGCTTCTCAACATCATTTGCTTATTGTAGGAGTATCCAGATGCAACAACATTGCAGTTTGAATCTTTTTTGAGTCGTATTAACAGTAAAAATATAAATGTGAATATTGGAGAAGAGACTGATAATGTTAAGGATACTATCGATGAGGAAGATTTTCATGATTCAGATTATAATATTTCTGGTGAAGATGATGACTTTCAGGAGGTTATAGTTGTAAACAAAAATGTGAAAGGGAAGGGACGACCAAAAATTGCACCAGGCTCTATCAATGTACCATCTAGTTCTGCGATTGTAGTACCACCACAGGTTGTTGATACCGAATCTGATTATGTAGATTCAGATGAAATGTTGGAGGAGGTTGAGTCTGAAAAAGAAGAAGATAAGCTTCAGGAAAAAGTTACCTATGTGGAGTATAATGAAGAGAAACACAAAGACGAGCCAATATTAGAGCTAGGGATGACGTTTGGAAATTTTACAGAATTTAAACAAGCTTGCATGGAGTGGGGTATTAAAAATAGAAGAGAGCTAAAGTTTTATCCCAATGATACAGAGAGGGTGGTGTGTATTTGCAAGCGAAAAGACTGTCCATTTAGAATTTATGCTAGCAAGTTAAGTCAAGATGATCCTACTGTGCAGATCAAGTCTATCAATTTGACTCATAAGGGTGGCATGGTGTTTGATAATCCCCACATGACACCAAAATATATAGCTAGAAGGTATTTTGAAATTTTTAAAGTTGATCCAAATTGGAGTATAAATGGAATCATAGCTACCGTAAGAAAGGACCTCAATTATACAATATCATATAAGAAGGCATGGAGAGCCAAAGATCAAGCTCTAAAATGGGTGGTTGGAGATGAGAGCCTTCAATATGGTAAGCTTTTATCATATAGAGCAGAGTTATTGAATTCTAATCCTGGATCAACTGTTGTGATTTGGAGAAATGAAGAAAAGTTTCAGGGATTTTATGTGTGTTTTGGTGCACTGAAAGAAGCATTTAAATCAGGGTGTAGGCCCTTCATTAGCCTAGATGGATGTTGGCTAAAAGGAAACTTTGGAGGAAATTTATTGTCGGCAGTTGCTATAGACCCTAATGATTGTATTTTTCCTGTTGCCTATGCTGTCATAGCTCAAAATGAAAGTAAAGAAACTTGGAGTTGGTTCTTGGAGATTCTCAGTGAGGATCTAGAAATAAGAAACAGTCATCACATAGCGTTTATGTCGGATAGACAAAAGGTATATCGTTTTACAGTTAATATATTTTTATTTAATTTACTTTGACATTGTCAATTAACTATTTTAAATAATTATGCGCAGGGCTTAATTGGAGCAGTTAAGGACTTGTTTCCTTTTGCTGAACACAGAAGTTGTGTTAGGCATATGTACCAAAATTTCAGAGGAAAACACAAAGGCAAAGCTTTGAAAGATTTGGTGTGGAGTGCAGCAATTGCCAGTAATGAAATAACATTCAAGAAATGTATGGAAAAAATTGAGCAAGAAGATAGAGAGGCAAGAAATTGGTTCAACCATCCAGAAAGACCATTTCAAAGTTGGACTAGAGCCTTATTTAAAACAAATATTAGATGTGATATGTTGCTCAACAATTTGTGTGAAAGCTTCAACAAGTAAGTTCAAAAAAAAATTATTTTTCTGTCAATAGTTATTTATATAATACTAATGCATATATTTTTTAGGTATATACTTGATGCCAGGGATAAACCAATCATTACAATGCTAGAAATGATAAAGAATAAGCTAATGAAGAGATTGCATAGCAAGAGAATCTGGATTGAAAAATATCAAGATAAGATTTGCCCCAAAATTGTCAAAAAACTTAACAAAACTAGTAATGAGGCTGTTATGTTTAAACCTGACTATTCAGGGGGACCAAAGGTGTTGGTTAATGGACCTGGGGGACCATATGTGGTGGATATGATGGCTAAGAGTTGTACTTGTCGGAGATTTGAGCTAACTGGATTGCCATGTCCTCATGCCTATATCAGTATTATTGATAACAGTGAAAAAGTGGAAGATTATGTGAATCCATTCTATCATATTGATACCTTCAAGAATGTGTATTCTCATTACATCAACCCAACAAATCATGAAGATCATTGGCCAAAAATATTAAATGGTGGACAAGTTTTTCCTCCTAATGTTGTGAAGAAAAAGAGGGGGAGGAAGCCCAAAAATAGGAAGAAAGAGCCAGAAGAATTAGAGATGCAAAAAGCTGCTGAAACTACTAAAAAAAGAGCTCGAAAGAAGACCGAAAACATGAAACCTCAGAAGTTGTCAAAAAAAGGCTTTGTAAAAGGAAGGTGTTCAATTTGCAAGGAGGAGGGTCATAATGCAAAAGGTCATTATAATGTGCTCAAAAGGGTTGTTGGCACATCTTCCAATCAATCTCTAGATCAGACCTTAGAGCAAGCTGAAAATGATGACTTCTGGGACTATTCTAAATTTTATCATCCAGAAATGTGAGTAAATTCTCAAATGAATTTGAACTTCACAAAGCAGTCAAATACAACTCAGGTAATGAGTTTTTTATTTGTTTTTTCTTTCATTAGTTTCATTGTTTAGTTGTAGCTTTTTTTCCATTGCTTTTATTGCTTAGATTTTTTTCTATGTTTGCTCAGGTGTATGCTGAATCTGTTGATTGATCTTCCACTAAAAAGTGAAGAAATCATTTTGAAAGAGAAGAAATGAAGGATTATGTAGTTGCTTTGCAGAAGGAGAGAAACTCTAGCAAACATTTGAGATTATGTATTCGTGTCTTTTGTTAGTTATGTGAAGCACTTCTTTAGACACATGATCTGTCTTCTTTTTGCTAAAACCTCTGTGGTAACATTATGGTCTGCTACAGTGTGTTGTTGCCACTTGTCTATAAAATATTATTTAGTTGTAAATATAGCAAATCATGACACGCTTTTTTGAAGCGCTTATGCTAAAAAAATTATTTTGAAGATCAAATTTGTTTATAAGGCGCTGATAAATTTTTTATTAAATTTATTGTCTTCTTCATCAGCTTCAAGGAACTAGTTTAATTTTTTCCTCGACAGCAAGGCTAAATTTTTGTATGGATATAACGACAAATACTCGTAAATGAAACATAGGATAAAGATTTTCGCTATAAAATTGAAGTAACTAGATTTTCATAGAGAATGGATTAATGCTCTCTTATAGATACATTAAACAAGCTGTCATTTAAAGAAATAAAAAATGTTAATAATTAAAAAAGAATAATGTGACATGGCATCCTATTAGGAGAGATATAATATTTTTTTTGTGTGAAGTATATTTTGAGGAAAAAAGATCAAGTTGGGTGATATTGTGGTCCTATAACAAACATAAATGATATTCCTAGGTAATTTCCCAAACATGGGTGACTATCTAGGGAAATTACTCCTCTTCAAGTCGAAAGCATGTTACTTCATCATTTGCCTTTTTGTTTTTAATAAAAGTTATATTTGGTGTAAAGATGTCTCTGACACAAGAAAAATAAAAAATAAGAGAAAGTAGAACATGGGAGAAATGCAGAGAAGGTTCTTGAAATAAAAACTAGAAAAAAAATTAAGAAAGAAGGCCCCTACTCTCTTTATATGATACGAAAAAAGTGAGATCTACTGATTGATTTTATATCAAAAAAAAATTATATTATGATCGTTTAAGAGATAAATAAATTGTTCGATAATAACAATAACAAAATGAACTTATACGCAATACAAGAATGAATTATTTAGAGAAAAAGAAAAAGATGAGAGGTTGTATTATGAAATACTACACATAAAAATAAATTGTTCGAAAAAAAAATTACCCACTATTTAAGAATGAAATATTACTCATTAATATACTACAATGACTGTATTGTTGTTGATATTTATTGAAATTAAAAGAATTCCTCACTTCTTTCTCTCATTCAAAATCGTATATGAGACTAAGGGATAGTTTGGTAGGGAGTATTAGGAGAAATAGTCCAAGTATTATGTGTGGTATTATATTTAGTACTATGTTTGATAGGAATTTTGGATCTATATATAATCAATCTATGGATTAGTTATACACCCTACATGGTATTATAGGGTGTATAACTAATACGTTCCATTTGGTAGTATTAGTTCTAATACCATGGGACTAATATAGGAAAAGACAAAAATACCCCCTCAAATCCTTTTAATCATTTTGTTTATTTTCTTGATTTTATGTTTTATATTTATACTAATAAATTTATTTAAATAAATTAGCTTACAAATTTTATTATTTAGATATAATTTTTTGTTTCCAAAATATGAGTTATTTAATCTATTTATTATTAATATAAAATATTATAATCCGACTAATATGCTAATGTTGATGTATGAATTTAAGAACAATTCATAAGTCAAATATTGCCTCTTAACGGAAGTCCATTAAACATTACACAAGTAGTCTAAAACAAGAGCATATATATATATATATATATATATATATATATATATAACAAAAACATCTCGAGTATAAAAATAGTTTAATTTATTTTGCTATATTTATTTTTTATTTTTTATTTTATTTTATTTTATTTTATGATAAAGAGTTTTTTTAAAAAAAATTATTGATACAAAACAAAGTTCAATAAATTTTCTCTATAAATTATTATAGTTGTGTGACCTTTTGAGATATTAACTCTAATTTATTAAGATGACAATTATTTACTCTCAAATAATTTAAGTGAGAAAATAGTGAACATGACAATAAAAAATTTATTCTCCTAGCTAGTTAAAATGCTATAAATAATAATATTGTCCGTCAATTATCTACCTTGATCCAATTACATGAAATAGAAAATCCCATAATAACTCAAGGGTATAATTGGAAAGAATTTTTTTTTGTAAAGTTTTAAACCACACACAAAACTAGGTAAGAAACAATGAACCAAACACTTAATGAAAATAATCTCTGCATTGTTGACACCTAATTTTGACCCTCCCCGATAATAATTAATTTCGAGCTTCTTAATTTTCAAATGTTTTAAAGTAATTAATTCTAGAAATTTCAAAAATAAAAAAAAATATATATATATATAATAGAATAATTTGCAAGTTGTTTCAAATAGTTTGTCAGTTGTTATAACTTTTAAATAATAATATGTCTTTTATATAATTATGTATATAATTAGTGTATTTTATAAATATTGGAAAATCGTCTCAAAAAGATTTTGTTTAATTAGATATTTGGTTAGTTTGTTTAGTTATCTGATAGTTTACAATTTTGAGTTAAGTAGTTAGTTTATAATTAAGTTAATTATTATATAATTATGTGTCTAATTAGTATATTTTACGAATGTTCAAAATTGTCTCGAAAGGATTTTAGCTTTATTTAAATATTTGGTTATTTAGTCGTGTGTATTGTTAAAGTAATTAGTTTATAATTAAGTTAATTATTTTACTTCGTTAAGATTAAGAAG